>JAMKCH010019833.1:0-72176 GCA_023653785.1 Ophioderma brevispina
CAGTGTGCAGCCTTGTGTACGTGCAGCAATAAAGGTACATACAGTGGATGTTGGTCAAGCAGACACTAGCTCATTTTAAACAAAGAATTCCTTCAATTGTTTTCAATTGTTTGACCAAAAATAAACATTTTCACACACAAAAAAAGTATATCGCGGTACACAGAAATCATTTTATAAAACCAAAAGACTGTGCTAAAATTCACTTATTACGGGAACATCGCGGTCTCATATTGATTGATTCAATTGAGTGATTGATCACAAAGGTTAGGGATCAGTCAAAGAGCGTGTATACAGAGGGAATTAACTCTAATGTGTATTTTTGTATTGTTTAACACTGTGAACCTAAGTTTTCTGAATAAAACCATGCAAAATATGGGTTTAAAAATAAGGGCGCATCCCTGTAATGTTTCTCTTTTATAGCACATTTGGAATATAGTCCACCCTCAGCAGACGACGTAAGCTGACGGATTATGGCGTTAAACACGCCGGAGTTGATTCCCTCGACATCCACCTTGTTTGACTGGTCTATGACCTTTGCGGCTTTAATTATATCACTGAGTGCGAGTCTGTGACATTCATGTAATAGACACATTTGTTGATTTAAGTTACGGCAAACCCAAATAATTAAACTAAAAGATACTAGACGGCTTTAGACGACCCCTATAATGTTTTGTGTATAATATTTTTGTGCCTAAAATATTCTTCCGAAGTCCTTAACTATCAGTGGCGAGCAAATTGAAGGAATTTCATATTTCGTTGAAAATGTGCCAGTGTCACTTTAAGCCATTTGATAATTCACACCTAGTCTCCTTATTACGTTTTTCGTCCAAACTAGGTCTTTTATAGGAAAATTGCAAAAATGTACTCGAAAAATGAATTTACGGGGTCCCACGAAAAAGCCAAATGCGGTCAAATTTGTCAAACCAACAATGCTTTAAATTAATTACACACACAAACGTGGAATCCTGTCAATGTACAATATTAGACTGAGAACAAGTACGTGCTTTGGAACAGAGACAACGAGGTTATGACTCACAATTGGACTAGATAAGAGTATTAATATTTGACAAGTAGTCTTGTTATTGTTGCTGTAGTAATTAAACAACAATTTTGGATCTTTTGGCACCCCATATGAAATAGTGATAAAACAAAATGACAAGGGGCCACCAAGGCATATTGAAATGACCTAAATTGTATTATACAATTAGTGTTTGCACTCTAAGAATGATGTGAATATGAGACTTTTATATTCATTCATTGAAAACTCTCTCAATGTACTTCCGTTGAAACGTTCAGCGTTGAAATGTGATGAAGAAGAAAGAAAAAGTAGGAGGGGAAAAACAAGCAAGCTATAAGATCATGCTTTTACTTTTGTCGTGTTTCGTATCTCTAATGCTTGTAACTTGAGGTTTATTCCTTTGGTCAAAATAGCTTCTGAGTATGGCATAATAGAAATTGCATTTGCCACGAAATACACGCAAGATTGGCGAGTTTGTATGTCGACTCACTAGGTAATGTGTACAAACCCCTACATGCCCTACAACAGTCATGAAAGATTTTCGCAGACAGACGTTTGATTGGCGTGACCCAATGGTACCCTTACATAACCATGATGGACAGAGAACTATGGCAATTGTCTATGCGTTTGTAACGTTTCCCAAAGCTCAAATTCAAGGATTGAGCTTCAAAAGAATTAATTTGACAATTAAAAATCACTTTCATTAGTTTGGCCTATAATTATTTGAGGAAGTTTTTAATAAACAAATTTAATGTATTGGGTATGATAAACAAACATCAAGCCTAGAACTGATTTGTTTTAATCGTCATTGTGATCGGTCCACGAAAGACCTGAGATGCATATAACAATCATGGCGGGAAAATACTTTGAGCAAAATTCTAAGCATCCAATTGTTTTCAATTAAGTGTAAGTGATTATAGTTAGGGGTAAATTAGTACGTACGAATATTTGTCTTTATGTATTCTCAAGATTCTACCTATTTTGAAACAAAAACTGATACAAACATCATTCAAGTTTCGACTTATTTGATGATTACTAAAATGCATTTAGAATTTGGCAGGAAGTAAAAACATTTTAGCTGTTGAAAAATTATCTTGGAATCCTAGTCAACCCTGTATGACTACTCTGAATTCTTCTAGTCTTTCACTACGGTATGCGGTAAAAATAAAACACGTTTTCATTTGCAGAAGTTATGAAATTTAAATGATTAAGTAATTAATAAAGATGAAGCAACTTTTAAATACCGAAGCTGGATCACCTTGAGTATTAATTTAACAAAGTGTGTAATTTTTTATGACTTGAAGGTGTAATGTATTAATTTTGCCCTATTTAATTTTGTAATCTAAGCCAACTACAAGCGGTGTGACTATGCTCGTCACACGTAAAGGTTACTGGGCAAGGAGGTTATTGAAATTTAAGTCGGAAGGCTGTCAAATATGTAAAACGTTATAAACATGCAATTTAAAAAATCCTGTTATGCCCGGTATTCATTTATATAATAACATTGAAATTACTTTAATAATAATAGAAATAATAACAATAATAATTATAGTAATAATAATAAATAATAATAATAAATATTAATATATCTATAGAGAACACAGCGCCTAACAAAGCATAGTGCAGGAATTAGCAAAAACAACATTTTACCAAATATTAAACATTTAGGAAATATATGTGTTTTTAAAGCAGCTGTTTGAAGACACTGGTGGAAGGGTTTATCTGGAAGCTCATGCCGGGAATTAACTGAGGAATGCACGTATCAGAAAAATAGGTCATAGTAGTAACAAAATAAGGTATATTAATTTTTCCAGTAAGTTTCCCGAATATTACCATACTATTAAGTGATCGTAGTATGGGTTTACTTGAGTTATTTTAGCACTCAGGAAACTGACAGAAACATGGATGAAATATTGAACATTAAAAATATAATATGCGAAACATTAGTTTCGATTAATTTTGATGTAAATATCCAAAGGGTAAATATATCGTAGGCCTCCTTGACAACAAGTGGTTGTCAAATAGCTAGCAGGTGAAGTATGCAGGTGAATTCTTTACCATATAATTCTTATTGAAAGTTATTATTGACAATAAATATGACTGACATTTAAGTAAATACATTGCACTTTTTATGCCCCTTGACATTCTCGCTCCAGTGTCGATTGTGATAGTTTGTGATGCCTTTAAGGGTTTCGAACGTATTGCTTTTGAGTACGTTTTTAATTACTGAAACGCGTCCTATATGAGGCAAGAATTCAATGGTTGTAATAGCATGCTGTTGTCGCGGATCCTCTTATGAAAGCAACAGTTTGAAAAAAAAATATCTACCTTTAAGCTTTTACCTTATCTATTTTGAGAGTGAGAAAAAGTTGAAAAATGTAATTCTTTTACACGGGAGGTGAGCGTACAATGATCATTGACTAGTATTCATTCGCAGCCACCTAATCGTTCTTGCTGTGAATGGTCAGAAATATCAGGAGGAGAGAGAGAGAGACAGACAGACAGACAAACGGGGAGGAGTAGAGAAAGGCACTTACGCGCGCACGACTGATGAAAACATGTCCGCAAAATTGCATGGTTTATAAACAACCTCAAAACAAAATATCGATCTACATGGTATATATTTACAGAAATAGAATGACTCCTCCAGGAAACAAGATTAATTACATTGGAAAACCAGGTTGTACGCCTGAGGTGTATCAATGATTGACATTGATTGAATTAAAATCCTACCAGGTCGGTTAAAGACCAAGTCTCTGTCAGCCCATCTCCTAGTTATAGCCTAGTTCGACTCTTTTTGTCCGATAATCACTACTGTTCTTGTTCTGTCAGTATTTATGTATATTGTGGCTCCCGTAAGAAAAAGCCCATCGAGAGTGTAATAGGGTATGTCAAGTTCAGTAGATAAGATGCTTAATTTTGGGATACGTTAGGGTTGGTAACCTTGGATACATGGTGTGAATTAACGGCATTTAAAGATAATATATGTATTGCCTTCAATATCTGAAATACAAATAATCATTAAGGCAATCTTCTTTGTACTCGCCTTTTGAGGACACAAGCGCACCCATTTTCAGGCCATTTTCCCATCCGAAAGTTTAAAAAGTTTCAACTCGTTACATGAATAAAGTATGATTTGAAAGATACTTTAACCAGCGTATCTTCTAGGTGATTTGGATATAAGCACATTTGGCTGCCCCAATTCTTATCGAAAGGACTGTTTTTTCGAGGACTATATTCTTCAAAACTCAGGCCCTAGGGGGCTCCTGATGGGGATTTGTGTAGGACGAGCATCTTGATTCCTCTTCCGACGAAACTCATGATCAACTTGATCCAACTTATTTGTCTCATTCTTCGTTACCTGACTTACAGTTTGTCATAATTCAGGATTCAGCAGTTCAGATGACATTCATCGAATTCATCAATGTACGTAATAAACACCGGTTTGAATCATCAGACTGCAAAGTCTTTCCTAATTATATTTGCTTGCCAAAGAGAATTAAAGTAACTAAATTTACGGTTTGATGAAAGGCCAACTATTCGTTAGCTTTGGTAATTCCCGGAGGTAATTGCAGCTATAACAGTCTACTTTTCAAGAAAAAACGGCTTAGGTTGAAAATCATCTTTCTACCTCACGACTACAACATTAATAGTAGCTATAGTGTATAAGTAGATATAAAATGTATCTTGTAAAACGGTATTTTTATATATCAATGTAAAGCTTTGCCCATTCCTATTTCCAGAACTGCATATGTAATATTCAGTAGAGTGGACGAATACTTGAAAGAGTATGACTTTTAGTATATCCCATTGGACCGGCGTTCAATGCGAATAAAGCGCTTTTGGGTACAATATCCTCATTGTAATAAACTATGCATGAGATGTTCTATATAAAATTAAATTGAATAGTTCGAAAGAAAGCATAACATGACGCCATATCAAATTTCTATACTGAATTTGCCTGAAATTACGTTGAAAATATTAAGGTTTCTCGGTTTCAATAATGCATCTTGCCAAAGAGTTGTTTAAATTTCTCAAAAATAAGACTAATTTATATTTATCTATTTTAGGAAGATCGTCAAGGACCAAGGAAGTCATAAATCGCATTTATATTTGTTTTGTTCAAAATATTTAAGTGAACAAAAAGTAATATCACCTAAATGTCAGAGAAAATTTTAAAAAGTAGCACCTACTTTTAATGTATAATAATAATAGCAATAAAATAATATTGTTATCATAATACTATTATTGAATATTGGGGTTTTCCCATATGATTCAGTGATGTAGCCGAAATTAATATTTCACAACTTGTCACATCGTTTAGGATTAAAGAACGCATAAGTCGCAGATTCTATCAAGAGTTAGCTTCAATTTTTTTACCGGCAAGGACCAAATAGGGTAAAAATAACAACTAGTTATAGCACCCTCAACGGTGAAAAGGTCCATCGAGACACGTAGTATTTATATTTATAATCCCTTGGAAAAATGTGTTTTGGCAGCCACAATTATAGGTACAACAGGTCTGCATTCGGATTTGACCTTTTTTACTTAACCGCAAATTTGCAAAGATTGACAGCTTTTTAAAAAGTGACATATAAGGCAACTTCTAGAAATTCCAATCCATTCACTAGTTGTCCCCCGCGCCATACATAGTATGATGAGAAGGACCATGTTGAACCTGTCATCTTCTGTCCCGATCATTTTTTTTTAGAAAAGTGAACAAAATACGTTAGATAGAACGCACTGACGTTCCCTAAAACCCTTAGGTCGTGTAACTTTTCGGCTGCAATTCTAAACCACATTGATTGGGAAAAGGTACAGGGGAAACACCCGCAGTCAAGTGTGCTGACAGGCTCCTGTTACACGAATAAACATGGCAGTTAATGTCCCCAGCCTTGTGAAGTTAAACTCCTATCAGGTCATGAGGCTTGCGTTTAATAGTTCAATAAGAAACAGAATGGAAGAACTGTATATCCCTAGATTAGAAGCTACGCTTTTAATCCAAAATGGGGAAAACTTTAAAGTCACAAGGGTGTATGCCTTTCCTGTCAAATTGTTCACAAATCTTTTCAAAAAATCCCATAGTCAAGAAGATTTGCCAAAACTACAATGACACGTAGTATTTTTTAAAGGTAGAGTGCAGCAAATAACTCATGCTACAATCACTTCAAATTATTTGAAAATAATTCAAATGTGTTTAATGTACACATACACAATTTCCAGCATATTTTATCCGTCTCAGATCAATATCTTTAAACATGTCTAAAGAAAACAACAAAAACAATGAGATGTGAATTGCTGATCATGTGCTTTTCAACATGTCTGCCGAATGACATATAATGTATACAGTGAATCATGACAGTAATGTTGTTGTTCATCTGCTAGCAGTAGATATAACCTGTTACAATTTGCCCTGGACATTTCACAAAATGTAAACATCAAATAAGTTACAGTGAGTGGTTGTAGTATGGGCTACTTAAGGTTTCATGTATATTCTTCTTCTTTCCTATTCTCGTCTTCTAAAGATACTACGTATGCCTTTGTTCCGCGACCATTGTCGACGAAATACTACAGCCACTATTTGCCATTGCATGCATCAGTGCATATGCTCAGGATATTTAAAGCTTTCAGAACAAATGTGAAATGTTGTATAACAGAACATCCCTACTGACATAATGTCGCTTTTTAGTGTTCAGAGAACGTAGGATACTTGGTAGATTCTGCATAGGTTGTATGACGTACGACAGTGGCTTTTGGGGATAGTTCCCAGATGTCAAGCAGTCAATAATCGTAGGTCATTAGGGAAGCCATATCAATAACCACTGACCTAAGACTAGGCTTGTTTGAACTCATTTGAATGCAATTTCCACTCTGATTCCGAACAACGTAGCGAAATGCGTAATTGTGAAATTTCTTGGGACAAAATAGAACAAAAAACATATATCTGAGGGTCTGTGTAATCGCGTGCTGGGCTCAAATCGTTTAGGGGCTAATTATTGCAATGATTAAAAAACGTAACTACCGCGTCAACATTGGGGTAGGGTGTATAAATTACACATTTCTAGAGAGAAAATAATATCAGGGCTCCAAACATTGCAATGACAATATTTAATGATTTTGAAAAGATCATTAAAAATCTTGACATTTTTCCTTTTTTGTGGATTCTTTATCACAAGAGACGTCTCACTGTCAAAGCCAGTTAATTTACCTGCATATTGTTCAAGTTTGATCCAGAATTGAGTCCTTGAATGAAACATGAGTTGTAGTAGTAGTAGTAGTACACAGCTTATTAAAGTAATATTGTCCATACCAAACGATATATACTCTAATACTTGAAACTAGAATTTTGAAGTAAACACAATGGGAAAGAATCGTTTAAATCATAGTAAAAGGAAAGGTTATTGCCCGAGTAACGTTCCAAATCATATTGCAATATAAAACAATTCAAAATCAAACAAAACACCCAACAGCTAAATTTGATTTCAGCCACATAAAAATCTCTTGCATTTGTCAATTGCGCTGACAATTTTCTCGAAGAGTTACCACCGCAAGGATATTTACTGTTTCACGAAGTTGCGCGAACTGTTATTTTGTACATAGAAGTACATAAAAACTACCACGACGCGATACCTATCTAACCAATTATTCCTTCGTGCTGTACCGATATAATCAGAAACCTTCGATACACCTATCTGATCGCCTTTTAAGTTTTCCGGGTGCGTCAAGAGTTTTAGTGAAAATGTCGTCGACCTTCTCGGCTGAAAACTAAGGGAATGTTACTCGGTAAGTGGGACGTAATCCAATACCCTTCTCATCTGCCGTTGCGTCTGCGGCAGGGCTGCAATAAGCCACTTCTATTGGCGTTTCAGTTAGTTGATATCGAGGTTAGTTGTTTATTCCTTAACCACTGGATTACAAAGGGGGAAGATAACGAAGATCCGATAATGAGAAAATACCAAGAATAACATTTTCTGGTTTTATAAGCATTTGAATTTTAAGGACATTTGTCCGTGGTAAAAGAACAATAGTCGGGCACCCGAAGTACACATTAAACAAATATAAATTAAACTAACACGATTGGAAATAACCCATCGGCAATCCCTCACCAACAACCTTATCCAAAAAAGAAAATAAAAAAAAAAAAAAAATTTAATTTGAATTTGATATACAGTTTTTATGTCAGCAGTAATCTTGTATATTACATAGCCTATTGGATAGTGTACAGATATTTTCCGGTGGCCATTAACAAGCCATCTTAATGGAATAGCGTTTTGAGCCAAATATTTTGCAGGGAATGAAGAAAAAATACAAGCCTTCCATTGATGGGTTATGGGAGGTCTAGGTGAGGATCTGATGGTAACCCCTTGGAAGATGCTGAATACATACCGTCACTGCAAATCTACTTTGCGCACTTTTGTACCTAGTGTCTTTGGTACAGAAACTCTCAGTACATATCTTTTTTTGCCTTTGAACTACCCTTAGTACTCAGTGTGTTCGGGCAGACAACAATTTTGATCTGAAAGCAGATTGAAATGAAAACAACATTCCCCTGCGGCATGCTAGTTTCAAGTCAAGATCTCGGTGTTGTTATGCCATACGCTGGGTCAATTAAGATTAAGTTATTGTGGCCAAGCCAGATTGGTACATTTTTCACCTTTTCGCTGAAAAATTTACAAAATCTGACATTAAATTTGGTGTCAATATGCAAAATTGGTCTAGCGAGACACGTTTGATCGAACCTTAGGCTAGCTTCGTAGTCTGATGTCATCAAGAGACATATTTGCGTAAGTCCAATTTTACCATAAGGTCCCAACGAGTTTCCTGAACGTTTTTATAGTATAGTTTAATGTTTCACGTACAGCGTTTGTTAGAGCGAGATTCCAATGAAGTCCTGCATTGAATTATTCGTACCCTAACTGCATTTTTTTTTCACTTTAAAAAATCACGGAGCGTATCCCTGCCTTTTTTTTAGGGTAATTGTTCCATGATGTAATCAAGAAAATAACGTTACAATCCTTTTTGGCGGTGATCGTCAGGTTGGTAGTCTTATCCGAAGAGGACGTTATGGATATACCTCCCTCACCTCCCAGTGATTTCTCCCATGGTCTAGACCCAAACCATAGATTTAAGTCCATTAGAACAATTGTAGTTTTCTCTTCTGCAAAATTTGGACTGCGCGTCTTTCCCTTATATCGTTACAATTTACCATTTGGTTGGTTTATGGTTACCGATTTTCTAAACAAATCGGGCCGATTTGTCCTAAAATCGGCCCGGCATGCGGAGGAGGAAAACACTTCAGATCCCTTTTCATCTGCAGGGCCATTGCCACGCATTTATCACCTCCACGATTCAGGTTGAGTCACTTGTTCATTGACGCAAAACAAAAAAAATGCCTGTCCTCGTTCACTCACATAACCAGTTACATTATTAGAGATCGTTTGAAATAACATTTACTTTGGTTTCTTCTTCTTTTCGTAGCCAAATAATAAGAAATGGATTGTTTGTGGGTCCATGGTGTCATATATATTCGCAGTGTAAGTGTGTATTAATAACGGACGCTTCCTAACATGGCCCCGTTTTGAGGCCTTTCACATACTCTTCTTCAAAACTGGCTGCGATGTCATGTACAATTTGTGACTCTCTGTCACAGACCGACGCTTAGCGTCTCCTCTGAAGGACAGGATACTTTCATGATTCAGTTGCCCTATTCGAAGTGAAGCATGGCCGAGAGCGGTATTCTGTTTTAATCAATAATGGTACAGATCCAACTCCAGAACTGAGTACCCGGATAAATCCAGAAATGTCCCCACCTGGATTCAAACCCGGAAATTCGGGTAAATTTGCGCCACAGGCAATAGGCAAGCACCCTAACCACGAGGCCACGCTCTCCCACAGTTTCCTTCTAAAAATTCGGTAGATTGAATGAAAATAGAAATGAGTTTAGCAAAATTACGGATTTGTTTCAGCACAAAGATGTTTGGGCAAGCTTGCCCAGCAACTTTTCTTCATGACTTTTGTTAAGTTGATTAAACACATAGAAGCTCAAGTTTATTTATTTGTGAAAGAGGATTGGATTTTGTGCTTACGACATAAAAAATACTCTTAACGGGAGGTTATAACACCTGAAATCTATTCAACTGCGTGCCAAAACTTACAATATAATCGCCTGCACTCCCGATGAAGGAACTGAAGTATTTTTCTCGTCCGCATGCGGCCGTCGTTAAATTCTTCAGCTCCATGGTTTACTGAAGCTGTGTGTAGCCATTGGAACTGATATTGGGGAAAGGAATGGAGGGTGATATTTTATTCATTTAAAAAAATTGCAAGTTTTTATTTTGAGGGAATAGACGGTTACATGAGTTTAATCATTTTTATGAATTTTTACACTTGCTTACCTCCTCCCCTGAGGGTGACTACGAAACAACAGCTCGAAGCCTGCCCCCATGGTCTCTATGTCATAAACAAACAGTGGATATCTATATACTTTAAAGTGGTATATGTAATACTCCCATTTCCTGTTGCATATAACACGCTAGAATGCCTACGAGCGCAATGAACTGCTTTCCACATATCGGCCTTTCCTAGATAGAGTTAAATTAGCAAAATATCACTCACGAAGGGGCTATTGTTCTCATAAAAATGGTTTTGATGGACACCTCTAATAATATTTTAAATACACTTATTTAACTGTTGTTAACGCCTATATTCGAATGTGCCTGTTGATCGGACAATTTTTGCAGTAAAACCACAACGAACGGAATTCAGCGTGTTCCGAGAGGAAATACACCTTGGGAAATATTGAAAGCCGGTTTTTGAAGGACTAGTTATTCCAAGAAGTTCCTATTTACGTTGCAATGACAAGCTGTCAATACCGTACATCGAGTATTTTATCGCTTGTAAATTATTGAAGAGCACTGTAAGAAGTGAGATGGCATAAGGGCATCACAAGTATTAGGACTCATTTCACGGGAGTGTGAGGGATTTAAAGATTGCTTCGAAAGTAATGTGAAGGAGCAATGGTTGGTTTGTAGTTAATGTCGTAAATGTTGCTCTTGATACAGATAAAATTAAAAAAATGGAATATGGCAATTCAGTTGGGTATGTACCTTATGTCAAAGATTAATATCTTTTATTTTCATTCAGATCACATCGATCTAGTAAAAACAGTTGTATAAATTGTGGTATTGCGCATGCATATTCGTTTTTACGCTGTAGGCAGCTTTGTGGATTTAGAGGGTAAAATGGTTATTTAAAATTTCTTTCAATTTGTCAATTTGAACTTTCATGGTGTTATTAGGTTATTAGTCTTTCCAGAAGTTTCAATTAGGTTCTTAAGGCTGTAGCAAGAAATTCAAGACGTTAAAACATATCGTGTAACTGCAGTTCAGCAGATTCAATAAATGAACTATTAGAAATGTTATAAGAGCCGGTAATCCCTCCCCGCCATTTCATGAATATTTACAGCTAATGATAAAAGATACGCTTATTTATTATGTTAAAATCAAAAACTTCTTGTGAGAAGTTATCTATTGATATTTCAAATCCATCAAAACACTGACGAAATTCGCTCTTTGCCACGGTTTCCCAATTTACATGGAGAGCCTCAATCTGGCAGTAATGCGTATATATGGGAGCATTATGCAATAGTTCGATTACTCCCCACAAAACCAATGAAATCGCAAGAGGTTAACGCCTTGGTATCTAAACACCTTCATCTGGTGGTGGTGCTGGCGGCAGTGTTGTGGTCTAGACTACTTCGTAGTCCTTATATTTGATTGTATCATCAAGTACATGTAGTTTATAAAGTCAGCATAGTCCAGGGGATAAACATCCCGGTGAAACATTTCAAACATGATTGATCAATGCAAATATCCATTTAAAGATGGTATGTGCTGAATATCAGCAATATTAGCCTCTGAAAATGTGTGTTTACTCAAGTTCCTACCTAGCTGCCAAACCACAAAGCCACAAACTAGGTCGGCAACTGATAAATCGCTAAAATGTAAAAACAATCAAATATTGGCTACAAAGTAGACTAATGATGTTGGTGCTGGTGGATGTGGTGGCGGTACTGGTGGTGCTGTTTTCAGGTGGTGTTGATATGTAATTGGGTCATTAAAAATTATTTCTCAAAAAAGTTATACACAACCCGCATCGAGCCGTTAAAAGACACCGAGGAATAACTTCAAGGAAGAATAGAACAAGCGGCTTTGTTGGTCACGTGATACGTTCAGCTTTTCCTTAAGTTGTTTTTAAACATACTACTTGCAAGAATCGCGGACAGAAAAGAAAAAAAAAAACACTTCCAACTTACAGTGCGCGATATCTGTGAAAGAGTTAAGTGTGTTAATTACTACATACAGTTCTATCAGAATTGTTAAACAAACTTGAGCTGTGTGAAATCGTTTCTACTGGAACGAAATTCTTGCCATCATTATAACATTCAGAGTTTGTAAGTGTATAAGCAGATATATGTTGCAAGTTTACCCATCCTTTTCACTAAGGTGAGAATTTCTAAACGGTAAAAAACGTGGAGGAAGAGTTCGAACATATAAGGTAAACGCTTTCCATTACAAGATACTGGCTAATATGAGGTTGTATAGCTGGATTTGCCAAGTTAGGGGTGGGTCGGAAGAAGAGACTTTATTCATGTTTATGAAAAGCGCCAAAATGGTGAATGGCAGCAGTGACTTGAAATGGTGGAGTTTCTACAACGTTTCGAGCAAACCCTTCAAAGAGCGAATACTCTTTAAAACATATTAAAAATTCCAATAGAAACATATATGATGTCAAATCAAATATTATGATGTCAAAAACGACACACAGTAAAATAGTGTATATAAAAACGTTATCAGGGTTATGAAAACGTTTTTAAAAGTTGTGTCAATGTTATGCTTTTCAAAATGTCAAAGCGGTTGTTTATGCCTGAGTGTGAAGAGTTTGAGTCTAGCGATGAGGAGTTGTTCAGCAAAATGCGATCCATGTCAGCATTATTGGACCCCCGGTGGAAAAAATTCCGGTAATCTTAGACGTTTCAATAAGTGATTACTTGAGTTAAAATGTTTGGGGGGGCGGCCACTTGTCTACCATGGAGAGTAGATCTAATCTAAGAGATTTCAAATGTTCAGAGAAGCGGTTAGAGAGAGAGAGAGTTTTGTCTCTCCAATATACAGCTTCTGGCAATACTGGCAGACAATAGCATAGATTAAGTTCTTTGAAAAGCAGGCGAGTGCTGAAGTTAAAACAAAAGTTTTATAAAAATATTAATATAATATGCTTATTCATTAAACAACCGACCATTTTTTGACCCAAAACGAGTCATTTGCCCAACACCAAAAACTACCAAGAAATTTACAGTGTAATCCTGTAATTGAGACACCCTGTGTTTTCATAGTATTCCATACTGTAATATCTGAATGTCACTTAGCAGTTTGTTGCTCTTTCTCACGAAGGTCGTTTCCTTAAAAATGGAAGTTGATCATTTTCATGAGGATGTAAAAACTCTAAAACGGCAAGGTTAAGAATAAGTAGTCAGCTCTCGTCTCCTCACACTAATGCATCTTTTACGCATTTACGAATTGTCTTGATTTCTACAGCCAAGCTGTTCATTATCATAAAGTATCATTACGTACGAGTATTATGCAGATCCTGTTCCTGAAGTATTGATGTCATTTTTGCTTAAGGGCGTAGGCTGATAAACAAAATAATCCAGGTGATCTGGATCATGACGAGTAACATTCGTGAACCTTACTATGTAACGACCTCAAAAGAAGAGGCTCCGTGACACATGTTTACTATATGGATGACTATTGATCACATGTCAACGCGATGAGAGCAACAAGCGAGTCAGTGTTACCTATTATATAGCCCATCCATCACAAAACTACGCTACAGGAGATGACTGTATCTAGGAAACGTTCGCCTAGCTGTTCACTTCGATGGGCTTTTATCGCTCAGATATCAGAGGACCTCTTACTGCTCAACTTCATAACTACACGGAATATAGAACTTTTCCCGGGGTAGAGTAGGTGGTCAAAGTTCCAGAGTAGGGACCAAATTTACCATCTTTGGCTGTTTCATTAGGAAAAGTATAGGGGGTTGCAACAAGCCCAGTTAGACGTGTTACAAAATATTTTGGTTAAAAGGTTTAATGCTATAAAAACCTTTCATGTTCTTAGAAATGTAGTACAATACTTTCAATCAACGTTAAGGTTGTTAAAAATTCAATAAAACGCTTGAAAATGCGTTTATTTCAATGGTTTTCAAGAAAAAAAAACCCTCATGTAATAAATGACAGCAAAATGATTGTTTGTAGGTTTTAGAGTTAGAATTCCAAGGAATCAATTAATTTCAAATGCTTGACAGTCGTAATACAATTACACAAAATTTGTTTTAGGCAATAAATAATAATATAATATTATAAATTTCACTTTCAATGAGACTCAAAAGATAATCATATTTGTAAAAATCTCTAGTTCGGTGCGTTTTCTGTAACGACAGCGTCCCCAGAGGGGATCATTTGAATGAAATAGATACGTCAACCAAACAAACATGTGTTTCATGTGGATTTGACTACACCTAAATGTTCGTAAATTTCGCTGAAAAGGGGAAATTATTTCAGATACTGAAATATTCTGGAGGGTAATATATATTTGTGCCAAAAGAAGCACACATTTTGATACAGCCTGGGATTAAAATCAAGGGGAGAAAACAATACCACAATGCGTGCTTAGACATTTAATCTTCACAGTTAGGGTATTTGAAGGCAATATTTAAGGTGCAAGATCACGACACACGGCTTCGGCTTCTTACAATATGTTCTTTTAACAAAGTTTTCATGGCCCATCTTTTACTATAAGTGAAACCAAGTGTGACACTCGGTGAATTTGTTAACGGTTCTGTTGAATACCTAATGTAAGAGCTTTTAGAAGATCATCTTAAGTGCCGAGTGTTGAAACTCAACTATCTGTGCATGCATTTTCTACTACGAGAGAAAATGTTGTATTTAGAATCTCTGATATTATGAAAGTCTATTGGACATTCCCTAACATACCAACTTGAATAACGGCCAGTAGCATGGGAAATTAATATTAACAATCAAGGCGTAAGACATTTCATGAACATGAACATGACATATTTGTTCGATACTTCAACATTTTTTTTCCTTTCCGTAATTTGATTTACCGCAGTTCACTTGTGTTATTATTGGTAATAAAACGAGAACCCTTTCGTGTAAAGTAAAGAGTAATCTATTTCTATTGCAAGATAAAGAGAAAATAGATTTGCAATAGGTCCAGCTTCAATATTTTGTATGGTTTGTATAAACATTCAACTTATATAAAAATAAAGTCGTATTGCAAAGTAAATATTTTCTTTAAATATGTACGGGGAAAAAAAGAGGAAACATTAAGGATTTTCAGGCTTTATTATTATTTGTTAATATTATTATTATTATCATCATTCATATTACCATTCTTATGTCTAATTCGCTTGACCTTTTTCCTTTTCTCTATTAAGTTGTAATAATTTAAAATGTTAATCTTTGCTTCTCTTTAAAAACTTGTTTTCAGTGTTTGATAAGTTGGTTCATACATGCTTTCTGGATATTGAAGCTTTTACCAATTTTCGATTTTAGCGACTAAAAAGAGAAACAGGTATGGGTGAAAAATAAGTTATTTTAAAAACACGCTTTAGGCTTTCGTCAATATATTTCACATTTCAAGAGAGAAATTTCCCGATAAAAATGAAGGTAAATTGCTTTCTAGCCTTCCTTGGCTCTGAAATGTTGCTCCCAAGTGTTTATAAAGCGAATATTGAAAGTGCAAAGTAAATTCCTGTCACGTCCGTATTATCTGCATCACCAAGGACAAAGCTGATAGGTGTGTTTCGCCTCACATTCACACGTTCTAAGTGATCAGTTATGTTACGCTGACATCTGAACTATCGCCAGCCGTTTCACCAGAGAAAAAGTAACCTTTCTACTTTGCACGTGAGGATGCATACCGTGATTCAAATAGCTTTAGTATTGTGGATTGCTTTGCAATATAATTCCTGTAAGATTTCGCTGTTTAAACATGTGTGAAATTAGTTAATATAAAGCAGTTATTTCGATACCTTTTTAAGACGGATTCTAGCGAAATCTAACAAAATGACAAAATCAGTTTAAATTCGAGAGAAGCACAAAATATAACGTGTCAAATGCTGGATTTGATCCAATAACCTTCAATATTGAATAGATGTACATTATGTATATACCAAATATGCAGGATGTCTAACATACATTGTACTATAGTAATATCATGAATCGTGACGAAGGAATATATTCTCTAAGTCACGTGTTCGACCAGCTGCTGCGGGAAAGAACTTTGCCCTCGGCGGATGAAAAAAAATACGCATCTCGCGAGAGTAAAGCGACTGGATCGGTTCATTACTGAAGGAGTTCTCCAACCGGAGAGACATTTCTTGGTGCAAAGTCTTGTCCCCTTAGTGTCCTGGCATTTCAATATTATCTTAACCGTTGGTCTAAACCGTTGAACATGTGCCTAATCTTACGTGCAAAAATTAGGGATTTTGTGATTCTGTACAAAAAAACCCACATAAATTGTTTGTGAACACTGTGATGCAAACATTTGCTCATGACAAGAATCACAATTTTAGAAGTAAGCGTTTTATCTTATGAAGTATAAACAGGAAAGAAGGTGCTAGGTTCACGAAATGACCTTTAAGTACTGATTCTATTTGACCTTTTACAAAGACCTTTTTATCATTTGCTCTTTATTTTCCAATATTTTTAAACACATAAATACTACGGTACCAACAAACAAATTTACTACACTTTAGGTTTCAAACCTTACATCATTAAATAGTTGTACAATGGAAGCACTTAATCTTAAAAGCTTCCAGATATCTCTGGCCTATTCACTTGTAAAAACGAAATTGGCGAGATCATGTGTAAACTCACGAACTAGTGTGCGCAGACTTTTAAGTCTTAAATTTACACCATTAATTTACACGCTCTGGTGTACATGGACTGACTTTCCCAAATTGTGTTACAGCTAAAGCTTCACATGGCTATTTTATTTGCATGGGCAATCAAAGAACCTGAAAGCGTAAAATGCAGTGCCTTGGATGACTAATAAAGTGATTTCCTTATATTTCTTTCTTTTTATAGTGTATAAACAAACTAAATAAAACATGATGGACCAAAATAGTGGTCAAAACGCGCCGAAAGAGTGCAATTGTATTTTTAACTTGGATATTCTTTGAGGAGATCCAGTGAGAATTGATGTGTTGGCATGTTGACAGGAAACAATAACAGCCACATTATAAGAAAGTCTCAAAAACTAGAAAGTGTACAAAATCAATGCGGGAGGGGAGCGTAGTGGAAAACCACTGTGTTATAATGATATATCACATAGTGGTATAAATGTGTAGTGAAACAATGAAACAGTGAAATCTCACATTTGAATTCAATTCTAATAAGAAATCACACGTGTTATTAAACTGCATCAAATGTAATGCGGAACAAATTTTCCACGTTTCACCTTTCTTTTGAGCCTAAACGAAAATTGTTATTACATCCACAACCAAAGTTAGGTGTAATTAAAGGGGCCTTCGTGATCCACAACCTCGACCCCCCGACTTACCTAAAAAGTTGAGGTTTTTATATCATCTGAACCGTTAGCCTTAGTAATCCACGTGTACCTATTCTTACGTGTAAATTCGGTCGTATCTGTAAGAAATTCGCAATTTTGTATTTTCTGTCCGTAAACGGACAGAAATTACAGCACAGTGGTCTATGGGACCGTGGGAAAGCAAGCAATTGCTCCTAACACAAAACCGCAAGATCGGGATCAACTCAAACTTTGTGAATAAGCTTTCCTCAATGATATCTAGTGAACACTGAATAAATCAGAAGCTTCTGGAATTACGAAATGCACCTTTAAAATGGTGAGATTTTTACCCCCATCACGTATAAACAACATTTGTGAATCATCACAAGGATAAAACATTAAATCCTAGAAGGGAATGTCTACCTTTAAATAATCCAATTTCCAACTAATAAAACGAATAAATGTGCAAACGAGAAACTTCACAGTGATAAGAAAGATATCTACATGACGAAAATTAACTCAAATGACCAAAATATATGTGGTCTGCCATTGCGGTTTGGAGTCAAAGGTCACATGGGGTCATTACAGGTCAACTTGTGTACATCCCATATGAGTCCTGGGCCATTGGTTTTTCCTGGCTAATCGGCCAATGCACGCAGGAGTATGAGTCCAATCACCACACACATACAGCTGCTTCACACAGAGACGTACTACCTAAACATTCCCTAGCTATATGCCGAAGACCACAAAGTACCCAATATGAATCAATACATATGCATTACATAAAATATGAACAATTTATTAACAAAGTGGGCGAAACAGAACTGCAATGCTGATATTTAAATCCTGGAGGTGTTATTTAGTGTAGTGAAAAAGAAAGCTGTGTCATTACCAATATATCCTGACATGTGCTTGCCAGCCCACAAGTGTGCCAAAAAGAACCCCATGGAGTATTAACCCACGTTGGCTCTGTCTTTGCTGTGCTTACAAGCAAGGACATCATGCACGAAATTGATGGAAACACAATTTTAAAATAATGGCCACTTACACACTCAACGAGTTGTTTGCCCATGAAAGTAACACGCAGGTAGATTTCCATGTTAGACACAGACGGAAGATCTCGATATTTGCATCTGTCTTCGTGGGATACACATTTCGTCTTTTCTCTGACGTACATTTATGCGACTTCCTGGTTTTGGAAAAGCTGCAACTGTTGAATATGGTACCATGCATATGCAGAGCCCCGTTAAACCAAACCAAAAGTTTTAGTGCTTTAACAAGATTTAAAACAGAGCGGCACGGTCATAGACCCTCCACGGTCATAGCCCCTGTGGTTGTCATTTGTATTAAAAGCAAAAAAAGTAAATCCTTAATAATTCGGTTGCTTTAAATACAAAAGTGGAGTCAAAATCAATTTTAAATGTTGTATATCAAAGGGTGTTAGATCACTAACTTAAGCTCGATAGAGTGAATCATGGAAAGATGCCGGAATCTCACTGAAAACTTGTAGTGCACCTTTAACATTAGACAGTTCTGCGTATACAAAATGATGACCATAACATTTATTTTGATTTCTTACAGAAAAAAAAGATAAAGGTGACTCAATTTTAAACAGGACCGCAGCAGAATTGCCGACTACAACATGTACAACTCTAGTCGCGTTTACTGTGTATTGAAGTGACGTGAATGCTAACATTAATAAGACAAGACGACAGAATTGTGCGGGGTACATGGATCTGTCTTGAGAATGTTGACAAGCCACAAAATGTAACGGTAACACCCGTCATTCAATGCAGTGCTAATAGAATAATCTATAATTATTTCATAAAGTGAATATTAATTTATGATTTTCACGTAAATATCTATGAACACTACCTTATGGGACATCTTTCAAGTGAAAATGTCATCGTCAATTGAATAATGCTCCGATTTTGTTCAAACTGGTGACAATTGTTTGTCTTGCCTTATTTTACAATGTTTGGCATTGGTGAGTAATTAATGGCACAATGTAACAAAGGTCTACATGACATATAGGGGTCACCAAAATTGACCTCAAAATTGTATGCAGAGCTGTCAACCAAAGAATTAAAACGTGTTCTTCTCCAGTATGACCAAAGCAATAGCTTAACACCAGTTCACCAAAATTTGAGCATTGATAGGTTTGCCTCAGGATGACCTTGAACCAAATAAGGACTGTAGCAGTGCAACTGCAACAATTGGTCGGAACCTAGAAAAACTAATAACTATACCTTTTTTTCAACAGTTTTTATGGACAAATATATGGTGTACATTAAAGGGGCAAACGGAGGAGATTTCAAGTCTATCTATAGTTTTCTGTGATATGTAGCGATTTCATATAGATTAGACACTCAATAGATTCCCTACCTTTATTTGGCTGCAGAAATAACTTGAAATGAAAACAAAAGGTCATTTGTATATTTTTATATTTCAATAGAAAACATAGGCCGAATTTCGAAATTGTTCCTATAGGAAATTAGACATTTCACATTTTTTGTACCAAAGAAACAGTTCTCAGCTTAATCCTTGCGCTAGGGATATTTTAGACCCGTGCAAAAATCAGAACTGGTATTGGTACCTGTGTTAGCAATTCTAGGTATTTTTCATCACGCCTGTATAGTTTCGGGCCCGTACACAGGAAGTATGCGGGAGGAGGAATTTGGCTAAAAATTTGTTTGAAATATCAAGAAATATGAGGGGCATATTTGGAAGAAGAAGTGGAACACTTGAAGCGTTTGTGCATCAATTTCAGTATTATAATTATGTTATTTTTCAGAACAAAAATGGATCAATTTAAATTGTTAACTTATGGCTAATATGGGGACAACCGCCGTGCTATTGCCCTAGCATAGTCTTAGTGTTTGGGTTTTCCCAGGGCTTTGTTTAATAAAACATGTCATGGTAAAAAGAATAAGGTCCAGAATACGGACCAGAATAGAACATTTGTACATCACGCATGCGAGGTGATTTCATAAGCTGTAATAATGTACCCTTGATAAAATGTCCTGTTTTGTACTTTTGATAAATTAATATTTAACGCGACCTTGTGTGTGTATATTCACAATTGCAATATCCTATTAATTATTGCCATTTTTGTTTGAATTCCCTGAAACACATATCAGGCTTATTTCAAAAAAAATTCTATAATGCAGATCAAAATGAGACGCTTTATATGAAAGGTTTAAAACGATGATAAGTGCCTCTGAACTGACAAGCAGCTGAACAGCGCAGGTGTGTTATCTTGCATTTCTTGTTTTGACACTTGGGAAAGAGAAGCAATCAACAACAAATATACTAAAAAGGTCTGAGACCACATCTGGGTTTTCCCGCGTCCAATCATGCAACTTTCACTTAAAGAAAAGGGAGGCGACGAAAATGGTCAAATAGAGTAAAGCAGGGTAATGAAAGGGAGATTGTGCGAGTGTATAAAATTAGTCTTCGCTCACAAAAGAAAGATTTTTCTGTTTCTGACAGGAAAACAGGACAAATAACATTAGTGCACTTTGCGAAAAGCACCTTGTACGCCTTAGGTGCCGTCAATAATGGACATAATAATGAATTAAAGTCCCATCAGGTCGGTTGAAACAAGCCTTTACTGGCCCGACCTTGTGTAATTGTAGCGCACTTCGACTTCTTGGGCTTGAAATCAAATTTAGACACTCTGACCGTAGCAAATAGACCTGTCTTTACTCACCTGAAATAACCAGATTTTGACTTAAAGAATGAACTTCCGATATGTTATTTACCTAGTCTTTTATCTCAACGGAAGCACCAGAGGAATTCAACTCTTATTATTTGTCTTGAGAAAGCGCAATATGCTACTTGATACTATTGTGTACGTTTGGTCGCAGCAACGCGCAGCACAGACAAACAAGGCAAAGGTACTTAAGGTACTTTTTAAGTGCAGTAGTATTGCCTGTGCTGAACTAATGATGCTTAAGGGATTACAGGAGAATCAAGTAAAATGTATGATTTTCATCTGGGATACACTATAGCTACCCGGCAAACACAAAACGTTATTACAAAACATGTAATAAACATTTGATAGAACTTTACAAAATGCTATTTTGCCGGATCTCAGAAATGTTATATTTTTATGTTAACGTACTTCGAGTCTGTCATTCTCAAAGGTAACCTCCGGACTGACAGTCCGCCTACAACGGTGAAGAATAGGCCACTCGATTCAGTTGACTCTTCACGCAACATTAGTTACAGGCTTTATTCCGTTGTCGTATATGGAGCCCGGACTATGGTTCCTGTCGGAGCATAATTTATCTCCTTTTACACCGGTGTAGAAGTAATTATAGTCCGCTTTACTCACAGTCACCGGTGTAGAAGTAATTATAGTCCGCTTTACTCACAGTCCGGCTACAATGTAAAGAATAGGGCACTCGATTCAGTTGACTCTTCACGCAACATTAGTTACAGGCTTTATTCCGTTGTCGTCTATGGAGCCCGGACTGTGGCTCCGGAGTGAATTTTTTCTAATTACTTTCTACACCGGGTTTACAATCAGGGTTAGTCCTCATATATGGAGATTTTTTCTTTCAACATACGATGAAAGTGTAATGCGATCGATGTAATAGATGAGAAAATTTCTCAAGTATGGGTTGGAATTATACAAGCGACTCACGTCTAAATATTCCACGGGATCCCTTTAACTCAGAACGGGGGGGGTCGACTCACCATACACAGTAAAAAGACATCCCATTCTATTGTAAATTGTTTCCATTAATTGGTAGAATATGATTTATATGTACTCAAACAAAACTTTTGAATCCGGTTTCATTTGAATAAGTTGCAGTCAAAATTACTTCTAAAATGGTATCATGCAATTTCGTCTGTGTTGTAAACAAGGAATTACAAAAACAAATATAGTTGGAAATTAAGAAATGTTACCAATTTCATCCAATGCCAGATTTTTAACTTATGTGAGCTAATGAAGTTTGGTGCGAACTATATTTTAATTTCCAATTGCAACTTGACCATAGCCTTGACATTATACTGGCACTCACTGCATTATGGATCAATAATCTTCTGCGAGACAGACGCACTGATCAATCTTTGAATCAAAGCTGCACTGCTTTCAGGATCTGCTCATACATTCACACAGGGTAACCTAACATATGAATAGCTCTATTGAGTGATGTACTGATCACTTTTCTTGTGGCGATAAATGTGATACTACGTCCAACGGGGTTTGGCGATTACTCAACCTCTCTGTAAGCGATGTTGAAATTGAAATGTCGACACTCTATTGTCTGTTTGTCGGGTCCTTTCAAATTTAACAAAGCGGTCACACGTTATTCCACGCGGTAACTTTAGATCAATATGAGACGATCGACAACATAATGTATTGTAGAAATCGCAAAACCAGAATGGATAGATTCTGTGGGCTGAAAATCGCAAAACCAGAATGGATAGATTCTGTGGGCTGAAAGTTTCGGTTCCTATTCTTGGCCACGGTTGAAAATGCGCATTACCCATGCGCGCCTTGGTTCCAAGTTATTTATTAGCATGCTGACATAATCATTGTACCTCAAAGCTAACAAAGCCTACAACAACACACCCATAGTACACACACACCGTCAATATTGTAATTGCAAATGTGCTGTCTACTGCGCAAGAAAGGGCGAGCAATCCAACTTATATTCATAACATCATTGGCTAAGTCATTTTGTTTGATAAAACACAAACAATGTACATTCAAAATGTAACAGCTAATACTGGATATGGGGTGAAAATTATACTTAAACAGATATGTTGCTGATAGAGCCTGAATATTTGTTCTTTACCACGCTTTACCACGCATCATAGATTCAAGACCCGTAGCCATCCCCGTTTGTCCTCAGGGATAAGGTTAAATAATCTTCTCCGTCTATTATGTTTATCTTTTCCTCTTTTTTCCTTTATGATTTTACTTGCGCGCGAAGTAACTAGTTTGATTATAGAACAGCAAACTTTCGGGTCATCCAGTTTGTACGTTACATTTGAGCGCCAAAAGCGTTTTCCCGCCCAAATTATATTACAAGCATTTGCATTATTAATATTTCATTTGACTAGAAAGCGCCCAACTGGTTGTTGCGCACCTTGCGAAAAGACTATCTGTCGGTTAATGTGGTCGCTATAGGGTATATATATGAATTGCTGTTTTATCGTGATTGTATGTATTGTTTCACATAACTATTTTGTTAATGTTATCGTACTTTTTCTTCTTTCATTTCTTTTCTTTTTCATTTATTTTGTTTGAATACATACATCGTGCTTGACCTCGTCCTTCGACTGTATGATCAGTGCACTCTTATCAAATGCACTCGCTAAAATAGCACGAAAATTGTAAAGCGATTCTTAAAAATGTTCACACTTCATTTTCAAATCAATTATAGCTGATTATATTTGTGTTTGAATCATTTTACAAAATTATTAAATGCTATTTTACTGTTTCTATGGGAAAATTGAAAACACATGGGCCCCAATGGAGCACGCATCAGGCAATTGAGGCAAAGCCTTAACAGGATAATGCATATTAATACGAGCATAATATCTCTCAAGCGGTCGCATGATATTTTCTCATCCTTCGTTTATCAAACTAGTGTTTGCTCTCTGCTGTCTTCTAATGGCGCTCATTGGATTTCTTGAATAATAGCAATGTTTTGTAATCATCAGACAGCCAAAAACGTTTCCCCTTATATCTAGAAGGTGTTTATCTATGCTTTGCTGAACAGATAAACACTTCATAAGATATCATAATGGAATGAAGAGCAATCTGTACTCGAAAAACAATTACTTAAAAGGTTTAGTTTTGTCCTACTTTACCTGTCAATTACATAAAAGGTCTTTTAATTACAATCATGGCTAATAAGAATATTGGATCACGTTGGTCCAGCAGTAAACCTCGAAACCGTAACTTGAACAAGTAAGAGAGTTAAGTACTTACAGAAGACAGCGATGAACTGATTGATAGTGTCGTTAAAAACTGTTTCGGCTCGGTGTTCTATAATAACTGTGTGATATTTTAAACACTTAATCATGTGTAGAGCTATTTCCGTAAGGAATCTGATCGAGTAATCTATTATAGAACACCGGCTTCACAAAACTCAACCGCCGGTTTATTGGCTTGGTGTACGGTCGTGTAACACTTAGTGCCTAAGGTCTACGTTTTTTCACTCACGTTGTTGCCTAAGGGGGGGTGTTGGCCTTAAGGGGGGTTCCATGAACCCACACCCCTAAGGAAACCACTTTCCCAGTTGGAATTTCAACGAAATCTCATACCACCTTGAGGGGGATAAGACAAGGCCAACGGTTTTTGCAAATAAATGAGTTCTGTTCTGGTTTATCGTCTGGAATTAGGGGCAGATCATTGTTTTCGAAATGCGTCAAAATCGCTCCAAAAAGTAACATGATGTTTCCGAGGCACTGCTTACACAGCATAACATTGCAATCATTTTGATTGTTATATCTGCTCTAGAGGACCAAGTACATATATTTAACACAACATTACAATTTTGTACATTCTTGTAATTTTTGTGGGGGGAAGTCGTATTTGCCATAGGTTTGTAAGGAATGGCGCGCAGGTCGCTCGTGATGGAAACGCTTCTTTTCAGCACATAAAAGGGTTAAGTATTTTTTCTTGATATGTAATTAATTTTGTTCATGCATATGAACATGATGAGCAGAAAAATATTTCTGGCAACTGGGTTGTATTTTTATTTTTAAAATCACACTCCGTTGGTGCCTAAGGGTGGGTTCCTAGGGACCCAAGCTAATTATATCATGAAGCGGGCGAGAAATTTTAGTAATTTGTTTTTAAGGAAAGAAGCGATCGATAAGTTACACAATTACAAAAATTAGAGCTCGAAAATATTTCACGAGTGAGAAGTCGCCCGAAAAACAAATCTTGGTAATATGGAACCCCCCCCCCCCCCCCCTTAGGCACTTAAGTGTTAAACCATATTCATTATTTAGACAATAGAAACCGCTACCAGCTAGAAAGAACCATGTGGAACTTGCTAGCAATTGGCGGTCGAATACTTTAGGCTGACCTTTAAATACGCATTGAGTGTTTGGTTCCTGGTACTCGCCTTATTACCCATTCAAGCTGTCAGTGCTTCACAGAAATGTGTAAATGTAATTTTAAAAGGTGAGATGCAACAAATTTCAGGCTATCAGTAATTATAACACACAAAATTGATAGAGCGCAACTGGAAACTCTTAGCGCTTTAAATACTTAATCCTGGTTACAAATCCTACAAATTCCAGTCGAAGTCATAGTTTCATATATTGTGAGATCTAATATAGGTTGATGCAACTATATTTTCGTCTTCAACTCTGAGCTCTGACATTAAGGTGAAACTCTCACATTAGATAAAATGGGTGGTCCATCACGAGACAGTGCCCATCCAACGCTTGAATCTAAGCTGCATTGATTCAGAATTTGCTACACTCACACCTTCACATAGGTTATATAACATAGCATTCCTGCAACATTCTGGAGCCGGTTATATAGGTGAGAGCTACGTATTTTCTTTGAATGAGCAAACACAAATTTATGTGCATGTACTGTGATAGAATCAAAGTGTTGATTTTGTGAAAATTATTCGGGGTTTAGTTTGCTCGTGCTCATAGCTTGAATATTTGTTCGGTTACCATCGCATCTGAAGGTGAATCATACCTTTTTTTAAAAACAACAAGTTCGACATAATGCCTACATTGCGGCGATAATTAAGGAAAATATGTACTTGAAATTTAAATTTCCTATTAAAAACGATTACGCGTTTTCATTATTGTTAGGGGAAGTAAAAGACGGCCCCTACGTGCAATCGTTTTAAAACCTTATGGCTGCCATTTACAAACCAAAGTTCGTAGAGTAAGGACTGCAATTCAATAAATTGTTTTTCCAAAAAGTATCACATGAACTTGTAGAAGAATATCGTATTTCCAGTCTGAACGTACCGGAAAATTACGTATATAAGATCGAGTTTTTAACCAGAAATTTTTTAAACCGCCTCCTCGACAATGTACATGTAAGTGGCAGTCAATGTTGAAATGCTATTTTTATATGCCAAATATGACTGAACTGACTGAAGAACTTTCTTCAGTTAATACATTGATCAGATATAATGGCCCCGAGTCACCAAGAGTTCAATGTTCAATTTGTTTTAATTTCATGATCAAATTCAGAATCCGCATGAAAAAATAAAATCAAACGAGCGCAAAAAACAAAAATCTGATTGATTTGAGAGGCATATCATTTGGGAATCCTATCTGTACTTCTTCACTTCATATATTAGAAAACAAGCAAATGAGAAGACTAGATCCACAAGACGGGATATCTGAACATGCGCCTCTTGTCTTACAGGCAAATATTCCACATGTTAGAAAAATAACGTTTTCTAACGGGTAGAAGCCCGGAATCCCAGCTGCCAGTATTCTACCGTTAAAATATGGTGCATCGTAGAAAGTTAAAATTTACTGGATGTAAGAGATTCTTGAGCATTTAATGACTTGTAGCACAAAATAGTGTTTTCTTCATAAAAACATCGATAAAACATCAAACTTCTCTCAATCATAACGGCAAATTCATATTTAGGGTGTTTATTTAACGGTAGACTACCGGTGCTAGGTGATTCGGGTATTGTACCGTTAAATAACAAAAGATTTTAACAGTGCAAAAAACAAAAAACAAAAAACCATTTAACAACTATAATGTATTAGGGTATTTTCTAGCAAGAATGTATAATATTAATATTAACGATATTCACATAATTTAAATGACAAAATCAGGTCAGACGACTTTCATAAATATATTAAAACTCTTCTAGATGTTTACCATGAATTCCAGCCGTAGGATCGTGAAATTCAAGTATTGTATTGCACGACAGAATATCCCTGAAGATATTGTTCAATTCAGGACCTCTTATGTGAGTTGGGTCGATAGAACCAGGTAGTAAACAGTGCAATTGAGACAATAACTGATTCAAACTGTAACACAATAATTGTTTGGAATTCACGTTGTTATTTGGACAATAGCGATTAAATAGGTAGGCCTATTTCGCGTCTTATTTGCGGTCGCTCTTATTTGGATTAGTCTGGTTTTTACAAGCAAATGCTCGCTTTTTAGAAATTTTCCTTGCAAATTTGCGGGATTTTAATGTCGATGTGCCGCAAGTTTGCCCAAGTCTGTTTTCGGACTTTCGTGTCGACATTAAACTCCCAACAATATTATTTATTCAACGAATAATGAAGTTCGTAAGCTCCATGTTGCTGAGAACGAAAACTTCAAAACATAGATTTCTTTGTGTCAATGCGCCAAGGTTAACGATTTTGGTCATTTTGAGATATGGACGTTTTGAAGTTCGCCATAACTAATATCAAACAAAAAAAGAGGTTTACGGAGGTGGGGACCTTTAGAAAAAGGGCATTCGAAACCTAAACAAATTTTCATTTAAAAGTTTGAAAATAAATTTCAAAAACATATTTACTCACAAACACCCCAAATGCAAGTTAGACCCTTGTAATTCTCAGCTCAGCATTTATTTCAAAAATGAAGCACTTAATTGACCATTTTTACATGGGTGTGCTTACCTGTTTCGACCTCTAATGCTGCGCAGGGTCTTATGTATTTTGCCAAGGATAACCGAATCAAAACAGTGTGCTCTTAAGAGTACTAAGATGATCCATGTCATTATGAAGATATAAGAACGAGTGCAGAAGCTGTCTTTACAAGCCATTGTAATTACCAATTTGCTGAAAATGTCCCCTAAATCTGTTAGCGCGTCTTCGGTATATCCAAAAAAAAAGGAGCAAGCCCTTCGGCTGAAATCACACCTGTTTTGAGCGCATACCCAGAAAGCGGGACGCTTGAAGCTGCATTAGGGAGGGTACATTATTTACGCCAGGGGGAAGGGAGGATTTGAAGGGGGGAACCGAAAAATTTTTTTTAAGAGAGAGGGGGGACCGTGAAATTTTCATCAACGCGAGAGGGGAAACATGAAATTTAAATGAAAAATCAGCATGATCAAGGGTGGGAACTGAAAAATACTTTTTGAACGAAGCGAGGGGGGAACGCGAAAATTTTTGCCGAAAAAAAATGAAAATCCCTCCATTCCCCCCCTGGAAAAATATGAAGCTTTCTTAAGATGGTTTTTATAGATCCAAACAAAAATGGTATAATATGAATGCTCGATGATGATCATGTAAACTACTAATCAGTTAATATTAAACCTACAAAAAATTCAACACCCGAACTGTAAGAGATGTAGTTGGGAGTTTTCATGAATTTGTGAAGACTATCGCGGCCTTTGTTTCAGCGCATGTCTGCGTTGTAATGTGGGCGTCTTGCGCACATTTTATTACGCGTGTCTGCGGATACCATCAAGAGTTCGTGAAGACGTGTAGAGCCTAAATTGAATTTCAAGACGAATATTGGGAAAAATGAAATTAAAGTCAAATACTTTATATTTTAAAATAAATGATACACGGTGGTCCAAAAATTATAAGGTTAAGGATGATAAGGTTGTTGTCTATAATCTCATCTTTGGATTTGGTTAATTTGGATTTTTGGTCAAAAGTTATGGACAGGCTTTGTGAAGCCCTTCTGAATCGGTTTGGTACGATTAAATGACCTTAACACAACGGCCAGTTATGATATAAATGGATCGATTAAGCCAATTAATCGTCGAGCTATGAGTTGCAAAATATTGGGCGAGACATAGTCGAGCCCACGTATTGTAAAAATTATAGCGAGACCAATTAATTGGGCGTAAATCATCCTTTTTGATCATGATCATGTTTGGATCCGATATTTCACACACTTGGACTCATCAAAACATTGTAATGACATATAGGTCATCATGAAAGACAATTAAACAAAAACTTTGTTTGAAACAACTGATAATAAGTGGGACTCTTACAGACACTATCAGTGATTTGCTCAATCAGCAAATCGAAAAAATCATCAAAAAATCAGATGTTCGCATGTACGTAACAAGTACAGTATCCTAAAACCCCTGCAAATGATAAGACCAGAAGCAACCCTAATAAGGACAGAATCGGAGATTTTAGTCATACTGTCCGAAAGGACCCTACTACAACACGTAAATGAAGGGAGATTCATATCTTGGAAACTTCCGTTTTCGTCCTTGCTTTCAATTCTACAGCTGGAAAAGTTAACTTATGAGAATTCTACCAGACTTATCCTTCACTTTGAGTATTCCTGCAAATTTCAAATAGTTTTCAAATACTGATAGGTCTTTAAGTAATAACTTGACTATTCGTTGTTTAATAGCATGGAGGTGTTTTTATAATCAAATCAATAAACAAAACGGGCATTGAATTGAAATGATATTGACCTTGTTCAGTAAAAGATTTAAGTCGATCAGAAGTCCAGTTCAAAACCTAGAATATATCGATTACAATTAATTCTGTCCATTTTTAAAGTTCTCTGTCACTTTACATATTTTCAAAAACTTATAGTTCAAACGAATTACACTGATTTCTTCATACGGTAATGAAAAATATACGTATTGTAACCCAATATCGCCACACAGCTGTCCTCCTTTGTGAGAATCTTATCTGTACTGAATTCAAACTTTTCATTTGATATTGGTATATTACGTGGTGACAATAAAGAATGTGAAACACACCAATAAGTTGAAGTAAAACACGGGGATCCGAAGCGGCTAATTGTGCAGGGCAACATCTTTGGTATGTTTGAAAACTCGTTTCGTAGTGTGCAAATAGAAAGATGCGGCGTTATATCGATCGTATCTTTCAGATGTGGTTTGCATTTGCAGCCATAGTTTGTCCCATAACATACGAAAATTAACGCAAAACTCTGGAGGGGCTACTAACGACATATCCACCGTTGATTTATTCTATTACGTAGATATTGCATGCTAATTTTACTCGGAGCGTTTTAATAGCAAACAGCGTAAGGTTTTAGAAAGTAGCCGGAATTGGTATTTCTCTGAGTTATAAAACCGAACCACGACGCGGATGCGCAAATCCAATATTTCTTTCATGTTGTGTTAAATATCAAGAGAAGTATTGTTACAACTATCGAATTCATTTAGTTCTCAGGTGCGTTCAGAGTTTTTAGAGGAAATGTCGTCGACCTTCTTGACTTGAGAATCAAGGATACTTGTTACTGCGTAGTGGACGTCTATATCCAATTACCCATAGTCATGACATTCCGGTCTACGGCGACAGTACGCATAAAGCGATCCCTAGTGATTTTTCACAGGCAAGGCTAATGATGTAATTCTATTAATTAACTACTGGCTTAATACACAGGTGAGAACAAACAAGTAAAGATTGTTGTGTGTGTGCATGTTATTTGCTCAAAACGACACGTCGTTGGTTTCGCAACCACTGGTCTGGCCCCCCTATGCAGTTCGAATTGTGATGTAACTGTGCGTTTGGTTTCCAGTCCATTACAGTTTGCAGGTTTTTTCGGGTACTCCGGTTTACAGCCTGCTTCTAAAACTGTGTTTTCCCCTAACGTAATGATATAGTGATAATGATTGTAAAAAAGTGAATTTGAAATCAAGTATTTCGTGACAATCAAATGGAACACAATTAGGTTGGTGTGTCGTTTGAATACTAATACCTCCTCATCTTCCTCATATGAAATTACGATGATATGGCACTTTCGCGATGCATTTACACAATTGTCGACACACTTTTATTTAAATAATCACATTTCTCTAAGCGAAGCTAGCTGAAGCTAAATATCTAGTCTCGCCATGGTATTGAATTTGTATTTCATTGAAAACACCATGCCTGAAGTGTTTATAGAAAAAACCTTATTGCACTTGTGTAAATACCTATATGTTTGTTTTTCTCAAAATTGATTAAAAAGGGAACAAACCTTTTTCTGTTGAGTAAAATCAGAGTCAACGTCTGAGTAAACCTTAAGCATCATTGGGTAAAATTACTCCGCTTTATGTTAAGGTATACTCAACTTGACTCAAGTTTACTCAATAGAAAGAGTTGTTGGCCTTTTCATAAAACATTTGCAGTGTGTATAATGCAACGTCCTTCAAATCTTTTACATAAAAGATAATCCTTCAAAGGCAACAAAAGATCCGTTACAATTGCAAATATAGACTGCACAATGTCCCTGTAATTTATAGACAAACCCTAAATCCAAACAAAGGGACTCTGAAGGCACTGAAATCAACCACTTACATCAGAGTGCTGAAGACAGAGATTGGGATTTACGAAAATATCTGTCCCTGGGGGTTGTTATTGTTTTATGAAAAGAATTTGATGGACATTTCTAAAACGCCATTCGAAAAGCACACCTGTATACTTGACTTTAACACCTTTATTGGATCTTCCCGTTGACCGGACATCATTTTTGAAACCGAGCAATAGTCAGGAAATTCGGGGGAAGAAACAAGATTGTCTTAAGTTCAATAGGTGGTCCATGATCGCAGCTAATTCAGTATTTACTTTCGGAGAAGTTCATATTACGTTTTGCAATGTATTGTCAAATGCGGGGACCACGGTTTTCAAGCCGATATGCACTTGCCAAGAGATTTAAAATTAAATTGTGACAGGGCCTTCCTGGTTTCAGTACCTTAAAGTGATATTGCATCAGGGACGCGCATTGTACTATTTTGTACAGGTTAATGTTTAACACCGTACGTTTGCTTAGCATTCCGAACCCTAAACTATAATACCATATGACTTTTTCATCAATAAAGGGTTCAAAAGAGATTTTGGCGATATTGAGAAGGTGAATACAATGGTTGACAACGAACAATTTATTTCTGGCAGAGGTTTAAGCAGTAGTAGTCCTTTAATTGGCTTTATTGTTATGAAAAAAAAATCCTCAGAGACCAAAAGCGGTAACATGTATGACCTAAAGGCGACCTTATACCTACATTTCTTCGAGAACACAGCACCTCCGTAAACAATTTATACCTAATACTAGTATTTAGCTGGTTCCTTGTTTCTTCCGTTAAAAAATAAATAAGAAGGAATAGCATAGGTTACGTAATTCTACCCGTGTTTCAGTTTCTGCAGTTATGGCCCAATCGAGTATTTTGGTAATCGTTAGGATAAATCTTGTAAAGTCACGTTGGGAATGTGGCAGTGTTGCATGAATGAAAATATTGGGGAGCTGAGGCTTTGATTTATACATTTAAAAGGTTTTTGTTAACCGCACGTATAATTCTAATATAATGTTATGTTCATTGAGTTTTAGAAAAATGGCGCGACCAAGAAAAGTCTCCTCGTTTTTGTCTTTGAAAAATTCTAATATAATTTCAAACGTTCGTTGTAAGAAATAGACTACTTTGAATTTAAATTCAAAGTAATTTTTAAAGAGATGGGATGATTTTTAGGGAAATTGATATGGAAACTTCTTGCACTTAAGTGTACATTTCTGCGTCGACTTGAAAAAAGGCTGGATCGATTTAACTCAAAATTTGTAATCAGATGATTTTGCTTAATTTGTTCCATGAGGGGAGAATTCATTTCATATGAAAAACCGGACTTGCTTTGATCGGGTCATCCACCTTTTTAACCAGGGGAAGTCAAAATTGCCATGGACTGCGACCGATGATGACAAAAAAGACACTTAAGGTACGAAAAAGGCAAACAAACCAAGCGTTGTGTATTTGAAAAGGTAGTCACAAACCTCGAAGTATTTGGCAACTACTGTGGAGATAATTAATAAAAAATCGTGTCCGGTACCCCTTGACTGAGTGTAAGCTTGCTAAACCTACAGCCTAAGGGATTAAGTGGTAATATGCATTTTAAAAATTACATTATTCTCGAGGGGGTCTGAGAAGTCATATAGATGGTCATTACTCAGAAAGAAAAAAAATAATAAAACTTACGGGTACCCTAATTTCAAGCATTTGAAACGAAACAGGGAACGTTTGTCAACAAACTAACACGGTGCCCATCATGTATTTTTTTCTGAATCATAAGGACGTTTCATATTTCTCCCCTTTCTGATTAAAATATTAATGCAAATTACGAGGAATACTCTGGTTATTTTCAGTCTAATTCTTGTAATTGAAAATTATTTATATGCTTCACAAGCAAACAAGTGAAAAAAAAGTTTTTAGAATAAGATCATGGAATTATTGCTATTGCGGTTCGTAAATGTGGTAGGAAAATTTAAGCCACTTAAAGCATAAACAAATCGTTTTAAAGAGTTTGTATAAAAGTATATCAAGAAAGTTTGTCCAAACCCTTTTGAGAACGAACATTTTACATTTTCTTGCATTTAAGAATACTAACGGTTTGCTCGGTTAGCGTGACTCTTTCAGTAGATCGAAAAATTCATTTCATCGAAAATTTATCTTGTGCCATCAGCCTGAAATGTCAAAATGATTTCTTTAATTGGACTGAACAGAGTGATTACCGGGGCTTACGATCCGCTATAACTGCCTTAAACATGCTGAAATTCAATTTACTTGAGATTTACCGGTCTTGATACCACTAAGAAAATGCTATTAAGAAAGATCGTTATGTCACAGATAGACACACTGGATGCGTCTTTAGAGAACACGGTTTAATATGAATATGTAAAATGTGTTCCAAAGCTAAAATCTGATATTATTTGAGCTTATTTAAAATGTATTTTGTTATTACTTTATTTTCTCGTTTATGTGATAAATTATTAAATAAAAAGATATATATTTGAGTCTAAACCCACAATAAATAAGGTTTTAAAGAGTAAGATTAGTTAAATATTTTATTTAGGGCCATTGAATTGTATATAAGTTTCAGTTACGCTTACAGAATATTTTCCCACAATCGTGTATTATTTTACAATCGTGTACATTTTCTTTGTAAAGTTCCTGAGTAAGAAGGCGCCATCTTTTTTCTATTTCTAGTTGATCGCTGGCCGGGTCTTATTAATTTCTAATGGCATATTGAAAGGCTTCTTGTGGAAGTATGTGGCGGTAGCGTTTTTTGGAGAATGCTATACTGTGTTTGACATTGGGTATACATCAGAACAAAAGCACGTTGAAGTAACGAGTCCAATACCTGATCAACTGCTTAAATATTGGTAATAGAATAATGACACCTCATGAATATTCATGAAATCTAAATGCTTTGTAATGGTCCATTGTCCATCGCTATAGCCTATTATTCCCAGGGACCCCCAAATTTTAATAAACGCGAAAGTAGTCAAAATTTTGGTACAAGAAGAATGTAACTATTTTTCTATTACCCTGTACATTTTAGGGGCTAAAGGATTATGGTTTGGATGTTATGAGGCGACAATAGGCCGCATTTTGGTCGACTAGTAATACTTTTAGCACAGGTACTCATATTAGGATTACAAAATCACGATCACCGGTTTTTAGCTTTCACTTCAAAACGGGTTATCAAATATCGCGCGAAACTTTACGGATGGTGTTTTGTGGTGAAGGCCATTCAAACCAGATTAACAATTTACAGACTTAACTCGGACATCCCCCTTTAAAAGGACCCTTGTTTAATTTGGCTGAAGATGCGAAAATCAACATTCTTGGCACCTATGGTAATGAACACGTGTTTATTTTAAATTGAACAACAGGTGGTCTATTGGGCCGATCTATAATCCTAAAGGAATTACAGTCTTGTCTAAAGTAGAACAAGATATTTCATTAACGCGTTCTTAAGCAATCGCACTTTCAATAGTCTTGCCTTAGTGTTGTCAATCTCCTCAGATTGTAACGTGTTTTCGGAAACCAGGCGGAGGTGTAGCCCTGTTTGGGAATTTTTAAATTATTTACCCGTAGAAACGTGCCTTGGGTACCAAATTCATTATCAAACAGTTCCAGGCAAAATGTGTTATTGGCGTTCGAAAAGGCTATTCAATCCTTCTATTTGACCTTTCCAAATCACTGGGATTTCACATAACATCAAGAAGCTACCCTCAACAATAAACACAATAACACAAAAATAAGAAATGTTTTGTTTCTATTCTTGCATTCGAAAATTTATTAGCAAAACTTGAACGTATTGAAGTTTTAAGGTTTGGCAACAAATATTTTGTCGTGCTTATCTTAAAACAACAATCACATTTGGCACTTATGGGGTAACCCACGTTTTGTCTAACAACAGTTTCGTTGCCAACTCAAAATTGGACAATTTTAATATTTATTTCCACGTATTTTGAGGGTTAAAACATGCTAGTAAAACAGATTTTTAACATGATTTTCATCAAACTTTTATGTGAAATGTTTGGCTCGACACAGTCTGCAATTATCTGACACCGACCCCGTGGGGAGCAATATCAGCTTTATTTGGTACGTTCCCTAACGTTTCTACAAACCTACTTCAGCTCCTGCTACAATAATAGACGAGTAGGTGTATTTCTTTATCACCTATCATCCCAACATTTTATGTGCTTGCTTTGTTGTCTCCGCTGGTTTTTTCAATTCGCTTTCGGCAGATTTTATATATATGTTTTTCCAATTTATAAATTCACAGTTTCGTGTAAGATATACTTTTTGATACGTTTGTTTTGGTGTTATATCTGTTTAACCTACATTTTTTGGGTCATAATATCTATTAAGCATACCACTTTGGGTGTCCATATCTATTAAAGATATATTTCGTGATACCCTCAAAAAGGTTATTTTCAAAATATCCGTTGATCCTAATGTTCGTATTGATGTTATGAGCGATTAGGTGCATCGCGCTGGCCCATAAGACCACGCGTTGTATTTGTTTAACATCTTTTTGTGTAGAAAAAAAAAAAAAAAATAAAGGAATAAACCAATGGTGGAATTTTAATAACGGTCAGTTTTTAAGAATAGATCAAAAACAGAAAAAATAGGTTTCTCATTTTTATATGGTGGTGGTGATGGTAGGGGTGTGGTGGTGGTTTTTTAAGTGGTGGTTGTTGCGACGGGTCGGATGGGCGGGGGTGGTGGTGGTGGTGTGGTGGGGGTGGCAGCCGGCGGCGGCGTGGTGGTGTTGCGGCGGGGATTACAAAGTCAGGTATAAATTCACAGATAAAAGAGACACCATAAGATGTCGTGGTTTAATCTTGCGGCAGAGGTGTACTGAGAAGCGACTTATTTTATGGTTGAAAACACGAGCTTTTTCATTATCCATCTTTAAGGTTGTAAGTGGGGTTGTGTCCACCATGAAGTGAATCTCTTACGAAAACTGGGAGAGATGATATCAAACGTAGGTTTTGGGACTGGTCAGGTTCTGGAGGGTGTTGGTGTTGTTCGTGGGGACTGTAAATGTTATTTGTTTTATATTGATGACGTAAGGGTCTGGGAGATAATGGTCCGGATATTGAGGAACAACGTGCGGATCGTGCCCGTCACGTAGGGGTGGAGGCGTGTGTGAAGTCGCGGGTTCTAATCCTGTAGACCAGTTAGGAAGGATCTCGAGGGTAGAGGTGGAAGCGCCCCATATTTTTTTTCGAACCGGGGTTTTTGCATATTTGGAATGCTTACCAATGGTACACACTTAATGAATAAACCGAAATAAGCCGTCTTTATTGGTTATTTAGTAATTTTCTGTCGTGCACGACCCAAAATCAAAGTCATGTTTTTCTATAGGGACGGTTACGATAGGAGGCAAGTTCAAAAAGGTGGGCAAGAACAGGTTTTGAGTTTGCGTTTGTACTTGTTTGACCAAAAAAAACCTTTCGAAACGTTCTCAGTAGGTGGTCTGCAACCGATCCAGTGGAATGTGAGATAAATCATATTCCTCAAAAAATCTCATCCTTAAACTTTAAATACCCTGATGATATTTCCATTACACTAAAATGCTTTACAGAAAGAGTAAAGAAGTGTGTATTTCGTAGATTCCAGGGATTAATATGACTTTTTTCAATAGGATACATTATTATAATACCAATTTTAATTCCTAAGTCAGTCCTTCTAAAATAGGGTGTGAAAGATTAAACTATTAAAAGAAATAAGAATCATAAACTAATGTAGGCATTGTAACCCTTGTTTGTAGGGACGTCAACTACCATAATAAATAAGTATATGAATTAAAAACAATTATTTGCCGGAGAAGTGCATTTTGTTATCTGGTGTTTGTAGTGGGCGACGGAACACCCTATACTTAGCATCTCACGATGGCGATTTTGACAATTTTCCTAAGTAGCCATTAGTTGATTTCCCCGCAAAACTACTTAATGTTAGCCGCTAATGGAGTTAGATGACTTCTGCTACATGGGCTTGAATATAATTAAAATCGATCGTTGTCCAAAAATCTTTTAACTTTTTCAGCGTCTGATCAATCTGCACTACATACTCTAAGGACATTTATAAAGTACACTTTGAATGCCACTATTCCGGAGGTTAGTCCCTAATGTACATTTTGGAATAAATATGGACATACGTCGGTAACAGACTTTAGGAATCAAATAGATGGAACTGATATCAGCTTTGGCCATTGTGACAAACATCTTTCTCTCTTCACATTCGTCCGCTGTCGCCACACCCACCATAACTTTGGCACAGACCCTATCTGCGTTTGGTTGCTTATGTATTTTATTCAGTTGTTTTCGTTCCAAAATAATACATCGTCATGGGCCCCCTTATTGTGATTTGTCAGGCATTGTTTTGGGGTGGTTCCGGTTTCTGAGCTTTATTTTGTTTGCTGAACACCCTATCCAAAGATAAGGGTAATATTAGTGGGGCAAGTAGTCTCTCAGAACAATGAAATGCATAATGGGAACATTAAATTGGCCTCATCTCAATATATCAAGAGTAATTCTGGTCATAAACCGTGTTGTGGAATTCGTTTTACCTGGCAGCGTGCATCAATACAAACCCAGGATTGGAAAAAAATATTAAAAATATAAATCACCTGTATGCATCTTGATGTTAATACTCTTTCCTCTTTGAAGTACATTTCATCCTACTCTTCACTATCTTTTCATCCCACATCTCATTTCGACACTCCTGTCCAGAGATACAGTGCTTGAAGAAGGCTTATAAATCCAAGCTTGTCCGATTTTTAAATCGCAGATATCGAAATGAAAGGTTGGAAGTGCGAGTCTCCCAAAAGGAGAATAGATGTGGCAGGAATTGGCTTTACAATATGTATTATTTTAATTATTAAGAAAAACGTTTAAATTGTTTTGAACTGTAAAATTGTCTAATTTCTATATATCTATGATATGTGTCATAAATTTTTCCATGTAAAGTGTTTAAAAAAAAAAAAAACCGGATCTTCTGAATCCAATTTAAAAATCTTTTACCTAAAGGTTTCAATAATTATGTCCAAAATTGGTCCAATGCAATAGGTTGCCCTCATGGTGGAAACAAATCATTATGATTCTTAAATATTTTGGTAATTCAGAATAGAATGTATAAGTATATGGGGCCATGTAATTGATAGTTTGGTTAGTTTTTTTCATACCGTTTTTGACAAACCAATGTTTTTTTCCATACAGAATTTCATGGGAGAATCTGAAAATCATGGGTGTCCTTTTTTTTAAATGTGTTCTTGGGTGTGTTTTATAAGAGGGGCAAAATTTGTACAGGGGTAACATAAAAGTGTTTAAAAAATTGTTTTAAATGATACAATCTGTTTCGGCGGTTTACTAATAAGGTTTCTAAAAAGGTACTGTTTCCTATATTTACTACCTATTGTTTTAGTAAAATAGACTCAGGAAAGTTCAAGGCCATTATTTATAGAATGGTCTGATTTTGTGGAAACTGGTTTTAAATCGTTCATTGGGTCATACTAAAAAGAATATGTATATAGATTCTGTGTTTCACCTTTTAAAGTGAGCCTTTTAGAGATATGACAAGTTATCTCCCATAGACTCTGTGGACCACGGCCATATTTGCCCTCTTAATATAATCAAAGGTTTCATGACAACCGCACCCTGTTTATACAATATTATTTTCAACTTCTGTGCAGTAAGACGAACAATTTGGCACCATATTTAAAACAAACCAATGAATCTGAAATTTTACCCCAAGTGTGACCTTGAACTCGTTTTGCCTTATAACTCTTGCACTATAACCCTCAGGTAGAGCAAACTATACCTTTCTGTAATCCTTGAAAGGTACTGAACATGATGGTATACTTTAAAACATTTTCTCCCTTTTATATTTTGACCCATGTATAAACCTTGCCCCTAGAATACATCCAAGAACACATTTTAAAAAATGACACCCATGATTTTTGGAATCCTCATACAGTTTGATTTAGAAAAACCTTGGTTGCAAGATTGTATATGAAATTTTCACAATAATACAGTTACACATGTACTAGTAAATTCATTACATGTTTGCTGTTTTATCAGATAATGCAAATTATTAAATTAGCACTAGTGAAAAATAAACTAAAAAGCGGTGTTCTTTGATTGTAGACGTATGCAAGTCGATTTTATATCTTACTAGGAATCTGTCACTACTTCAGACATCTGTATATTTGTATTATCACCAGAACTTATGAATTACCATTCTCGTCTTCTCTACTTTTACTGAAATTAATGTGAAAAATGACGGTAAATAATGGACGAATACTTCAACAAAAATTCTGCTCAAACCCGGTGGATAACTCCACCATGTTCCATTATTTAGATTCGATTGATATTCTCCATGGAGAGATTTGCATATTTCATCCCATCTCGTGCTTGTCGTTTTTCCTTGGAGATGGTTCGATGACGACACGGAACGTTGAAATTATCAATAATTCGGGTTTGATGTTCGTGATGTTCTTTAGAGATCAAGTGAAATTGAAATTCGGTCCGTTACGAAAGCAATTGGATGTGGTTTCAGCTGCCCCAACAGTGGTGCGGGATAGTTTTGATTGGCACGCTCAACGCAGAGCCACGTGTTCCCTTTCACAAGTTGATTGAAAGATTCAATCACGCTCTGATTTGTCCAGGGCTGTATACCAGAGATGGTATACGTCTGGGGATCCCGCGAAATGAAAATGCTAAACTGAGCGTGAGAGGTGGTGCGAAGTAATACTTTCAATTCGTTACGTGACGTTTTAATCACCAGTTGCTTAGTGAATTGGGAAATTATTTTCGCTAGGCGAGTGACCCAAAAGGTGTGATAAGATCAGCCCAGTCAATTTCGTGTAAGGTTCAAATAAACTGTAAGCCATATAAGAACTTCACCCTGCAATTGTATCGGATCCATCTGCTGCCACTAGGCTTAAAATATTGTTCATACTCTTATCATTGGATGTCCATTTGCTTTATATTCCATGGTGTTCTTTTAGGTGCATTATTGCTATCTATACAATTATTACGAAAGTTCATTTTATATGTGGTTGTAGATAAAGGTGATATTTGACCAGCAAACAACAGTAAACATTAACAGGATTAAATATTTAAGCATACTGATATAAATTAATTGAGATATATGTAATGTGTGAAAATGCAGGACAAATTAGTATATTTTTGTTGAGTGACAACTTAATGGCAGTGGATCATTTAAAGTGCATTCATATGAATTAGACACTTTATAAATTTTTGCTTAGTATTTTCCCTAATAAGAATATTTTAAAAGTGAAAACAGGTTTTTAAAAAAATATAAACATAGGCTGAATTTTGTATTGGAGAAAATATTTAAAAAACAAACAAACAAAGAAAGCATTTTAAACTTAGCTCTTTCAGATAGGAATGTTTCAAGATAAGCATTTTATCAGTGTAAAAATGAGATTTCGATTATATTTCAACTTTGTCATATGGCAAACTAAAACTTTCTAGTTCCATGACTAGCTTGTTAACCTATTTGAAACCCGCGTGTTTTATATATAATTTACCTTCTTGTCTTTGAAAGTACAGTTCAAAAAAGGATTGTTGTCATAATATAACTGTGATAAATATTACCCACCGTGGTCATCAATCTTTGTTCTTTGATTCAGTAACTGCAACTAACACTTTTTTCCACAGTTTAACTTACCAAAGTACCAATGAAGCCTCCAAAGTCCAAACGATGCCATCACATAATTCGGGATCATCAAAATCGTCAAAGGCGATTTTGCTATTAGTGTCTACAAATTTGGGTCATTACAGCGGGGTGAGATAAGGTAAAGAGAACCTTTTAAAGTAAGTTATATACTTTCGAAATCAATCAATTTATTTGGCTTCTTAATTTTGAAATGTTTTCAACAACTTCAGCGCTCACGTTCCAACCCAAATCCATCAGGTTTAAATGAAATAAAGCTGTTGAACGTGGTTTTGTAAGGGAGTTACTACTTTGGTTCATATTTACTTAGGCCTTAAAGATATTTTCACAATATCTTCAGGACTCAAAGTAAAGAACTGTGATACTCTAATACTATTACATGATTGACGTTTAACATCTGGGATCTACCTTATAGGACGCACTTTACATTTGTAATTTTACTGTCGCTTCTAAGATTAAATTAATATTTGTATAAATAAAAGGGGTCTGTTTTGTTTGAGGTCCGGAGGCAACGACCTACTAAGATAATTAGCTTTTACTTCGGATTTGCGCACACGTTACGTTGCGTACACAAGGGAGGTCGTGTGCGGATTTGGCCAGGAGATACTGATTGCCCGTGGGTATAATCGTAATCCGTTAACAGTTCTAAATATAAGAAAGCATCTTGCCTAATTTTCACAAAGGTTTGTAAATGTAGTAGGTGAGCGTTGTTTAATGTATGTTTCACGAAAGTTATACATGTCACACCTGTTACCGTTTGTAATTTTTTTTGTCCGCTATAAACAAAATCTAAGCAAAGCTGTGTTGCAACTTAACACACAGACATGGCATTCAGATTACTTTTTTTATATAATGGTATCCAATCGGATATACTCAAGCCAATGTAGAAAATGTATCATTTTTCGTTTGGGGCGACTTCACAACTCAACCTCAGGTTGACCGACGATTCATTGCGGTTGAAGTTTAGAATAGAAACGTTTTCGAACTGGACAAAACCGAGCAATACCGACCAGCAACCAGCTGTTGTTGAGTTGAAGACAACCTTTAGCTGTCCATAGATGGTTAAGCTCCACTTCTCTAACATACGTAAGTTACGTTTTCTATTTTTTAAGGTAATGTTTTTATCATCTTAATATTACCCTTGGTCAGATTAATCATTGCCGAAATTTGCTTAAATGGTTCAAATTAAGCCACAAGTAGGCAAAGACTGCTCTGTCAAAGTTTATATGAGATTTATTGCCCGGCTCTAATGCACAGCCGAATCTACTACAAGTTCCGCCTGGTTCTTTCAGGTAGAATCTGTCGCTATTGTTCTAAACAATATACACGGCTCAACCGCCAAATATCGCCGGTCAACCGGCGCTTGAATTTTGAAGCTGCCCAAAATATTTCCTAATTATTGTCGCTTTTACATAAATCCATGGTAAAACAGCTGCATGATGCAAATGAATGATAAATTAATTAATTAATCAATGCATATATGTAAATTAGCTAAATGTGAGGATCGTCATTCAGTGAAGTAATGGTATAGCAGGCATTGTAGACACAGGTATAGACCAGCATAATTTATAAAGGAGGGGTGACTCAATCAACAACATCTCCCCCTCCCTCACTTTGATGTTATGAACAGAAACGTTTCCAAAGGTGGTCCACCACGGCAATTAACATAAAATAACACACAGTGTACGGGGCACATGTGGTGCAGTTGGATCAGCGCTCGCCTCATAAGCATAAGGTTGTGGGTTCGAGCCCCACTGTCGCCAATGTGTTGTGCATTTGAGCAAGGCACTATGCCTCGCTTGCCTCTCTCCACCCAGAGGTATAAATGGGTACCGGCATATGCTGGGAATGCAAAACAGACTGGCTGTGCGGGAGGAGTGGCGAACCCCCATATGATGGAGTCTGGCCCAAACCCCAGAGACAGAGAGAGGGGCACTGCGAGCGCACCATTTGCATTGCATTTTTGCAACACACAGTGTCCTATGGGCCAATTTAGTACACCTTTTGCTTCTACTCTCCAAAAGGTTGGAACGATTTAACTTGAAATATTTAATTAAATGTTTTTGATGATATGCTTCCATGCGAAAAAGAAAATATCATATGAAATATCAGACCATGATCGTGTCCCCCACCTTTAAGTAAGAACCAAGACCTTAAGAAAAATTTCAAGATGCTAAAATTCCAATTATCGTTATTTTTTGCTATGCGGTATTTTTAATACCAAAATCAAAGTGTGTGGCTGCCTCGCATACATATAAACGGGCGACAAACACCTGCACTAAGCAGAAAGACTTGACAGCAATGCTTCTATCTACCCACATGGATGATACTCAAGATACAATCCTCTACAAATTACCGAATATTGACTGTCTAAAAGACGTCTAAATACAACTTTACGATGATTGATTGACCCTTCCTAGTATCAATTAACAACGACATGAACTTTGAATACTATACATAAGGTACACGCGCCAGTATTACATTTTATCACCTCTTTTATTTTATATATTTGATAAAGATGTCATATTTCTAGTAAGTTGTTCTCACAACTTCAGAACAACGTAATCTATTTATCCACATACAGCTCATAGCCGGATGCTGGTGCACTATGCTTGTATACATGTATCTCAACTCTGATCGTAATCCGTCTATTGCACATCCTTGGGTAAATGCGCGACTCACGATCGTTCAGGGGTCTTCGCTCTCTTACATTAAAGGTGCACTTCATGATTCTAGTACCTTCTGTTTTGGTAATGGTTCATCCTTGAGAAAAGCTTATGCCCAAAATACAGTTGAATGTGATCGATAGGCCACAGACAGAAATCTTGTTGAGAAGGCGATCGCCATATTTCACGCAAATAGAATACTATGGATAATATTTTATATAATACAAAATTATATTTAAGGTATGTGAGAAGACGAAGCTGTGGATGACGTAATGACCCTCTAATTCATCATCATGATCATTCTCATTATTATTATCATTGTTGTTGTGTAGGTGGATAGGGGAAATTGCCTTCTAAATCTCGTTTCCCCCAACGCGCGAGAGTGAGAGAGTAAATCACTTGAAGAGCTATATATTAATGTATTTTTAAACACGATTGATCCCATTGTTGGCAAATTTATTGCAAAGTGAGGAAGTTCTGCTGGAAATCAAAGAACTGCCAACCCAACAACAATTAACTTTACTGCAATTGCTAGGGTCAAATTTATTTTGAATTTGCTTCACTTCGCCTTGTTACCGTTTGTTCATCGACCGCAAACTTTTATCGGACGCAATATGCCTTGCCTCCGCGTTGATCTGAAAGGCCATACAAAGTACCATATCACTTTGGTTGTGACCATCCAAATCTGATTGTATTTTATGTAATATGTCTCATCAAACTTTCATGTCTATGTTATGACATTTAAATTGACAGTCAAACTCAATTCTTTTTCCAAAATGTCAAAGATAACAATCTTCGTGTATATACTCATTGCAAATGTCATTGATCAGTACTTATTTTCCGTAGGTGGTGAAAGACAATGGCTCGCAAGTTCTAATGCAAAGGTTATTGAAGAAGGAAATGGCCAGTAAAAGTAAATTGCATTACTTCATTACTTTTTGCATACCTTTGCATCGTGCTTCTCTTGGGATGAGTCATGCAAATAGACAATTGCATCTGCCTTTGATTTTCCAGCTTGAAATTAGATTAGTACCTATTTATAGAATCTTTATAAGTACCCGTTGTTGATGTTTTCTTTTGTTTCACATGCGCTGTTATGCTCTTCCGTTTTCTTCATTATTTGTAATTTTCGGCCCTATGGTCATTATAGTAAGCATGAAAACTTACTATGTAGGTCAAAATAACTAATATCCTTTCACATACAGCAAACCTCAGGGAAAAATTCCTTGTTTTGGCTCAAAACGAAAAAGCGGCTTATTTGCAACGAATATGGGGATTCAGTATTCAGAATATTAAGCTAAACTCCTACAAGGTTTGTAATATTTTAGAGAAACCTATATTCTCCTTTACTTGAGACCTGTTTGTATCCTTTAGGCATCAGTGGATAGTTCCTCCTGATGACACCCACTGACCTCTACACATGGATAGCGGGTCTGAGTCGCCGAGTGTCACAACAGGAAGTTGCTTTTCTACCTTGGTAATATGGCGGATAACAATGCATACACCTTGTCAAAGTTAAGGGAATTTTGCATAACAATAGAATATCTGTGTGGAATATGTGCACCGCAGGTGTATGCATTGTTTCCCGCCATATTACCAAGGTAGAAAAGCAACTTCCTGTTGTGACACTAGGCGACCATTCAACTGTGCAGCCCGCTATCCATGTGTAGAGGTCAGTGATGACACCACTTTTTGTTACAATCGCTTACTTCATGGTTGAGTACCTCCCCTTTGTTTGCATGTGGGCCTTTAAAACTATGTGCCAAATTTGCCATTATTTGTCCAAAGTAGAAAAAAACAAATGGACAGTCTCCAGGTATACATACGTTGTATTCATTAAGATAACAACGGTCGCTTACCTTAATAACAGTGAGTGGAACTCATATGCAACCACCTGTAAAAATTGGTAATCCTGTTCTCCCACACTATTCATAAATCTCTAATACAGTTAACAACTCATTCATTAACCCATTCACTGATTCATCTTATAGGCTATAGCAACAGAATCAATATGATTAGTACAGATGCTGGCTAATTTGGTATATTCTGTTTGAGACTCATTGTACTCAGCCAAAGGCAGGAAGCAAGCGATTGTTACAAAGTGGTGTCATTTTAGACGTATGTATTAAAGGATGAAATCATGTCTCAAATTAAGCTAAAAACTTTCTTAACTTTATCGAATTAGGAGTTTATAAATAATATCTTATTCCTCAGCATCTGGTGTTTCGTTAATAAAAAGCATCCCTCTTGCCGATAAGTTGTGTTACTAACTACATGTATATCTTAGTTAGATGAGGGTTATAAACACATCCAAAAACTCTCCACCTCTGAAATCTGCCAAGTTCAAACGATATATCGTACTGATGAGTTTAACATTAAAAGGAGGAGAATGCAAATTCCGTTATCTCTGCAAAAAAATCAGAATTTTCTATTTCTGTTTTTAAATGTACATAAATTACAGCATACAACGTTTTCGCATCAGCATCATCAAAAAAACAAACTGAAATTTTGAAAGTATCTTTTTCTGAGTATATCTGTTGATATCTATAAACCAAACAAGAGGATGATAATACCATAGAATACGCCTTTCACAATGAATGCAAAGACTGGGCGCGTTAAAACTTCACTAAAAGAAATGATCGTATAGCTTTGCCTATAAGGTATGTAAATTTCAATATAATGAAAAGAATTTTCTTTGGATCATTTGCAATGAAAATATACTATCTCTGAACTTTTTACTAAACGAAAAGAAAGAAATGTAGCTGCACTGTGTTCATCAATTTTGGTCATCGCAAGTTAGGGTCGCGGTGCCTTCCCGAGAGCGATAATTAATACAATTAATACTGATATAAAAAAGGAGCTAAAAGCAAAGACGGCTTCATTGACGCATGCAAAATATCTGGTAGTTTGGGTAATTTCTGCCGTCCTTTGAGTCTGAGAGAGGGCTAGACTATTCGCGCTCATATTTCGCGCTAGAATTGATGCAGAGTGTTCAGACCCTTTATAATATGTCGAGTGCATAACATATTCTGGGTATCTGTGTTTAAAAGTTATGAACAATGTTATAACGATTTAAAAAAAATCTATCAATAACCCGCATAAACAGTTGTTAACTTGAAGGAACTGTTTGCACATCTTTGTCGAATTTGAGAAAAAAATGCAGTTAGAAAATCGGTCAGTATATTGGTTATCGGTTATTAAAGAAATAAAGACCCCCAAAAAAGTAACGCAGCATGTCTAAATACCCCCATAGGTTACAAACCATTGGTCTTTGCACGAAAACATAACATTATATCGATCGTTTTCTTCCGTAAATTTTGATACCCTTCTTGCCCCATTGCGATCAATATTACTAACACAATACCCATTATAAGAAAATTTCTCCCTTTTTAAAAGTTGCAATAAAAGGTATAGCCATATTGATTGCCATTCAGTGAAAAACCGCATTCTCTCCGTGGAGTGTGTGTCACTTAATGCATGGTTGTGTATTGTAACCTTGTAATAATGTCTTTAGTTGCAACTTTGAAAATGTGACTAATTTTCGTAAAATGGACATTGTGTTGGCGATATTGATCACAATGAAGCACGAAAGGTGTCGAAATTTGCAGAACAAAACAGACTATTGATAGCAATTTATGTGTTTATGCGGAGACCAATGGTTTGTAAATTATGTGGGTATTTAGACATGCTGCGTTACTTTTTGGGGGGTCTTTATTACACATGAGTGCAAGTAAAGATTTTGTCTCTATTACTTACCTGCATGGGTCGGCTTAGGCTCATTCTCCAGGCTATTTGTACAAAGAACAAGACAGGCAAACGCCAAAAGCAAAAGGTCGTATGTCCCAATCATCATGCTGGTGACAATTCGGCAAATGAATTGAGAAATGTTCATTTCCAACATATACATGTATATATATTATCTCCTCAATCGGCATAAAGTATTATCATTCAATAGTCGCGTGTACAGAAAGGTGAAATCCTTCACATTTAAATAACAAATTATTCTCCTTTTTGCAATCACAAAAATCAGCTATGTCATCCTGGTTTATGTGTGCAGGTTAACGTGCTCTTGTTTTTATACAGCGGTTCCTACTCATCCTTAACGCATTTGGTAGATACACGAGAGCGGACTCATTGCTTGTATGTGTGTCCAGTCGGAGCTGAATTAATTTACTACAGTCAGGTTTCTACACGCGTGTGTGGCGGTTACGGCCCAATCACTCGTGTTTATACCACACATTACCCATCATCCTTTGCTTTTTTCATGAATTGCTGTGAGAAACAGGCGCTGTTAAAATTAAAGTAGGGTACATTTTTTGAGAAAGAAATGAACAAACAGCAAAACATTTGATTTTTATGGATAACCTAACATGTCATATAACTAGATAGTAATAGCGTTCTAATCAACACAATTATATTCCTAAGTAGGTAAAGTGAAAACAGATATTCTAAATACATTTTGTAATTATAAATTGTAATAAATTTACTAGTTAGCCACAGTCAGATTAGTTACTATTAGTTTTTTATGAAAAAAATAGTCAATCTGGAGAGCGTCAACCTCTGTCTTAAATATTCATAGATTTAAAGACTCATACAGGTGAGTCAAAATAGTGTTTCCCCAAATATCCTGATTTTTTCGTGTTCAAATGTGAAAGGTTACCTCTTAAAATTGGAAATACATCAAAAAGTACCATTTGAAAATAGCTTTCACAGGATTTTTTTTATTTTTTTTATTTTGGTTCAGGCAAATCAGATCTGCACTAATTTAAAAAAGCCCTAGTTTGCCTGGACAAGATTCTATTGATTTGGGTAATTTGAAGCGGCAAATTTCAAGGTGATAACCTATGTGTGCTTTCCACACTCTGGTGGATCTAAAGGGTAATAAATGGCCCCCAATGAGAATGATACATCAGGCCAGTTATCAAATTGGGACTAATACAACAACAAGTGCAATTATATGTTGATGTTTGAATTTACTTCAAGGTTTGGATGAACTCGTTTTAACTATTAACATAAGGCAAAAAAATGATATTGAAAAATACACATCAAACAGGTTCAATTTAAGTGATACACCTTAGTTGGCTAAAGGTCAATAATCAGACTTTTTTGGAACAATTTCTTTCATAATAAATATTAATATTTTTTGTGCTTCACTGTAGTGAATAAAGGCAACAAACAAGAAATTTTTGGACTATCTCGTTTTGGCAATCCTGATTGTGACTTACACTGTTACACATGTTACTCATCTATATGGTTTACTGTAATAAATTTGTACAACGCTGCATTTCGGGAGCCCTCTGAAAATGAGGCCATAACTTGAAAATAACAAAACATGAAAGTAACTATAGTGCATTTAAATTTCTCAATTAAAAAAAAAAAAAAAAAAAAAAAAAAAAAAGATAATAATATTCTAAAAAGATTACAAATATTTTTAATATTTTTTATTCATCGGGGGGGGGGGGGAACAATCATTTTGGACTCACACTGGTACGTTAACGGTATCGGAAATTATGTATGTTATAAGCAAAATGTAACTTTAAAAAATCAATACAATTGGCAGTCAAACTGGCAGTACTGCATCCTCGACTATTACTTCAAGCGTCTAACATCACCATGTTTCACCATCATCATTTTATAGTAGATTTCATATTGAGTGACACACCTCATTAAAAGTTTTAGGTCTGTCCATTTAGCGCGAGAGGTATAATTTATTTTATGGTCACAGGTAAAAACAAGTTTATGGTACTCAAATCAATGTACTACGTGAATCAAAAAAAAAATTGTGCAAGGATTGCAGATGACCTTGACCTTGATAAAATCACTGAATCATAAATTTGTTGTTGTTTTAATAAAGAAAATCTAATATGCTTCCAAGTGTTGTAAAAATGAAAGAAATCGACTCAAAAATAAGCCACATATGACAAATCTTGTAATCACACCTCTTTTTCCTCCATTCCAATGGGATTTATACAGTTAAGCAAGATATTTCGTTAATGTACAATATAGGGGGTATAGCATTTTGAAGGTAATGATGACCCTTGCTATCTTGTTTAATTGCTCTATGAATCGCCATAATATCCTTTGTTAATCCTCAAAAGGAATTAAATATTCACACAAAATCTCACCCAATTAATCCTGATGTGTAAATGAAAAGGGTTTTCAAGACTACTACTGTAATCCAGGTATGGATATAAGCTATGCCAATAAGGGACTAAATATCCTAAACAATGGGAAGATTTTGTTTTCTTGCTCTGAAACAGGTGAATTGGTGTGTTTGGATTTGTCATATCACTTGGCACATCGGTATAAATAGATTAATTGATTAATCCGAAATAATTTAAATATTCAAGAAAATGTTACATTTATTAAAGCAATATTAGCACATTTTTTTTAAGAGCGCCCTCAATTTTTCAAAAAATTTGAGATTCTTACACGGTTGCATTGGTAACGGGCTAGTAAACTATACCTGTTAATGGTTAAGCTCGAAAATGTCTAGGTGTCACAAACCAAGGAATTTTGTAATTAGAATAAATAGTTATTTTCTAGAGGTGGCACTATTTCATCATGGACGGACATAAACGTAGCATTTCCAGCTCCGCCGTTAAGTCCAATCTGGGATCCCAATTTTAATTACAAAATCGCTTATTTTATGATAAATACGCATTTTTTAGCATTCTCGTTTGCAGGTATAGTTTCGTAGACAATTACCAACATAACTCTGCAAAAATATCAAATTTTGAAAATTGGTGGCGCTCTTTGATTCACGTAGTATACTATGCCTGTATGAGGATTGTATTTGTTTCATGTCCTACTTTAAGGGTTCAACCAGGTATTTCAATTGAAGTACATGTATCAGGATAAAAATATCAGCAATTGCTTAATAAAACGTGGTTATTTGAACACAACTTACCTTTGACACTGCAAAATATTATCCCTTACACAGCATAGGAGAAATAATGCATTCTTATATCAATACAGGGGTAGCCCATTCAGTTTTGTTGTTCCTCATTCCAAATGTCAGGCTAGATTTACTTTTATAACACTGCTATTCATCACTGGAACTCACTGCCAAGTGAGATCAAGGACATCAGTAATTTTAATTTGTTCAAACAATTAGTCAAAAGACATTTGTTAAGTCACTCTTCTATTTAATATTGAGCTGGTCTCTCATTTTTATTCTACTTTTTTTGGTCTCTGATCGCAAATGGCATAAAGTTCCTATATTTTGTTTGTTGATTGTTTTGGTGGTATTTTCTCTTCTCTCTTTCTGGAATTAAGCTTTTGTTCTTTAAAAGCTTTTTGGGCTATCCTTGGTACTCCTGTGCATTCATTATTGGTCTTTGTCTTGTTCTTAAAAATAATTTTAAGTGCAATATTCTTATGTATTGTATCATACTTTATATGCTTTTTATCATTGTATGTATCATTTTGAATACCTAATAAAATCAATCAATAAAATCAATCAATCAATACACAAATAAGCATCAAAGTTTTTTATTTGGTCATTCAACCTTGCAAGAGATTAGTGCAAAGCGGATTATGAGTTCCTTGACTTCCCGGGAAACCATGGTATTAGTGTTTCATCATTAACAGACCACGCAAGAACTGAATTCATTCTGTGAAGTAAATTTCATGTGATATGTATGATGATATTAGTGAATGTAATAATACCAATGAAAAATATGCTGAGGATGATAAGTTTATGGATAGTAACACAAATGTGAAATGGTATAATAACAATGTCACTGTAGGCCTTAGTGGCACCAATGTGAAAGGTTATAAATACCACAATGATAATACGGATGTGAAATGTTGTAATCAGGGTATTGTAAGTGAAAGTGTTATTACCATTAGTAAAGTCAGCAATGATGTAAACAGTGATGATAATCATTATGCTTATATAAATAATGGAAAGGTTGGTGAGGGTATATGTATTTTAGATGATGACGATGACGATAGACGGCGATGATGATGATGACGATGATGATGATGACGATGATGATGATGATGATGATGATTATGACGACGATGGTGATGACGATGATGATGATGATGATGATGATGATGACGATGATGATGATGACGACGATTACGACGATGATGGCGATGATGATGATGCCGATGATGACGCTGATGGCAGAAATAGTGATAGTAATAACAGAATAAACAGTAGCAGCATAATGGTAATGAAGATGTTAATCTTGAGTGTAAATGTTTTCTTTTTTGGACCACAATGGTCTACTCTCCAAAATTGAGGATACACAATTCATCTCATTTATTAAAAAAATGATTTTGTATGTTTGTGTCGAAACATGGGTAGTAAAGGTCTGAACCAAATTTTGGATGACTATAGTCATGTTGGTTTTTATAGGAATCGTCGTTTTGACAGAGGTCGTCCATCTGGTGGTATTTCCTTCTTTTATAAGAAATCTCAGGTTGTGCATGTAACAAAGCCTTGCAGAGTGACTCTGTAAAATATTCTTTGGACAAAATCTGATGTCAACTCTAACACTATTATTTTAGCTACTGTTTATAGACCTCCGATAAAATTCCCTTATTCTCTAAATGAAGATACTCTTGTTATTCTTGAAAACGAATATGGTCATTACATATCCGATTATCCAAATGCCGTTGTATTTGGTGGGGAGTTTTACTGGAAGAACAGCATGTGAGGACGATTTTATTGTATCTGATGAATGTCCTGATGAATGGGATAATGATGTGTACCAACAAGATGATTCTTTTTCTAAAAGGGAAAATCAAGACCATGGTGTGAATCGGTTTGGTCGGGAATTGTTACAACTATGTCGTAATACGGGTTTGAAGATTGTTACGGGAGGAATTTGCCTGCTCGTTCTAGTTTTTTTCACCTTATTAGCCACCAAGGGCAGGAGTGTCGTGACTAGGTGTTATGTAGATACTCTACACTACAAAAACATTGGTAATGTTGATGTGCACTCAAGAGTTGAATCTGATCATCTCCCCGTCACCTTTTCAGTCAGCTGGATCACTTCAAATACCAGGACGCAAATGACCAACAAGTACGTCAGTCTGGTGGGGTCATTTGGCTGCATGGATAGATTGTAGGGAATCCAGATTTATTAATTCCTTGTTGATAGGTGGGTCACCCTCAGTTAAAACACTTACTAACATTCCTTCAAACGGCTTTAGATTTGGGGCAAATTGATAAATAGTATATGGGGGAAATGTAATGGTATGTTTTGTTTTAGTTTTTGTCATAATACAATTTTGACCACCAATGTTTTCCAATACAGAATTTCATGGAGCAATCTGAAAATCAGGGTGTCATTTTAAAATGTGTTCTTGGGTGTTTTAAAAATGAGAAGGTAAAAAATCTTTTGTACAGGGGTAAAACAATAAGTGTTTAAATTGTTGTAAAAATTATACCAGTCTGTTCGGTGCTCATAAGGTTTTTGCTAAAAAGGCACCAGTTTGCCATAGTTACGACCTATTGTTTTAGTACAATAGGCCCTCAAGAAGTTCAGGTCATATTATAGAATGGTCCGATTTTGTTGAAACTGGTTTTGAATCGTTCATTGGGTAATACTAAATAAGAAATGTATATGATTTGGTTTCACTTTTCAAAGTGAGGACTTGTTAGAGATATAATGGTGGCTCCCATAGGACCCTGTGGACCACCGGCTCATATTGCCCCCTCTTAAATTAGTAGCAAAACGTCATTGACAACCGCAACCTTTAGATTGCGGTTCTCTACAGTAAGACGAACAATTTGGCCCCACTTAGAACAAAACCGATGAATCTGAAATTTACCCCCAGTGTGACCTTGGATGAACCCATTTTACATGTCACTCTTTACCTTATAACACTCAGTAGGGGCGGGAGGGGGGGCGAGCCCCCAAAAAAACTATTACCTTTCTGCACCGTGAAAGGTATGGAAACATTTATGTATACTTTAAAACACACTTTTCCCGCTTTTATATTTTGCCCCATGTTGTATAAACAGTGTAAACTTTGCCCCCTAGAAGTCATCCAAGAAAACACATTTTAAAAAATGACACCTATGATTTTTGGAATCCTCATATAATTTTGATTTAGAACAACCATTGGTTGCAAGATTTGTTTATTGGAAATTTTCACAAACAAATACAGTTCCACATGTACTAAAATGCAGTGTCAACACTCTCTCTGATATTTTCGATTATGTTGGTTAGGTATTGCGTCGTCCATTTTTCGGTCATAATAGACTGCGGTAAAAACCAAAATTAATTCCTGGTTTGATAGGGACTGTATTAAGTTTAAAAACATAATGGTCCTTAAGAAACTTCGTGCTTTTAGATTAGCCGTTCATTGAATGCTCTTATGAGTACAGAATTATTTAGCGCACATTAATACTTGTTCACCAAATAAATACAAACAAAGGCAATTCAGAAATCGTCCACAAAAAGAAATTATGGACTGTTTGCAAAATCGTGATCGTAATGGCTTTTGGCTTTAAAGGGAAGTCGGTTCAACATTTCAAAGTGAGAAATCTTAATGACTGGTATCATTATTTGGAAAGCTATCTTTTTCACGTTGCTTCTGAAAATGTGCATGTTTCTCCAATCACCCATAGAGCAAGAACGAAGAGATCTCAACTGGAAATATGTTCTCTCGGATTCCACCATTCAAACCGAGGATATACAAAATAGTATCGATGCCCTTAAGACTGGTAAAGCGGCAGGGATAGATGGCACCCAACCGAATTTTTCAATTCAGTCCTCACATTCTTTGATTTGAAATTTTGGTTAAATGTTCAATTGATTCTGTATTCAGTTCTTTTCCTCTACGTGGGCTTCAATTTGATCGTCTCATTTTCAAAAAGGGATAGAAATAACCCGTCAAATTATCGTGGTATTACCCTGCTTCCGATTATAAGCAAAATATTTTCGAAAGTTGTTGTTTAGATAGGTTAAACTTTTGGGCAGAGGCTGAAAATATTTTTTCACACCAAGAACAATCCGGTTTCCGTAAAGTTTCAGACACCGATAATGTTTTTATTCTGGACAACAATTTTTAACAAATACCTTACGCGTAAAGAGGAAGCGTCTACGTGGGCTTTATTGATTTTCGTAAAGTGGTTGATTTGGTCAACTCATGACGCTCTGTTACTGAAACTTAAACGAGCGGGAATTGTTGGGTAATGTGCTAAATGTTTTGAGTTTCCATGGATAGCAATTAATGCTCGTGTAAGACACCATTAGGCCGTAACAAATGGTCTTCTCGTGTAGGGTGGAGTTCATCAGGGTTCATTATTGTCACCTTTTTTAATCAAATTTTTTCATTAATGATCTGAGTACAAGGTTGAATTCGGCTGATATTCAAAAGTCCAAATTATCAATGTAACAAAGTCCTTCTTTTTGCGGATGATCTAGTTTTGATAAGTGACACCGTCTTTGGTTTACAAAAACAACGTCGATAACCACCTTGTCAACTTGCCGTACCTGGAGTCTTTCAGTAAACATAGACAAAACCAAATCATGGTGTTTAAGAAGCGGGTCACGTTAAAGCGCATAGAAAATGGTTCTATGAAGGTTCGAAACTTGAAGTTGTAAATACGTTTAAATACGTTGGTAATATTTGGCTTGTAGTGTCATTGGCTTAAGCCCGGAAGTAACATCCTCTCATGCTACAAGCTTTTTTGGTCTTTACAAAAGATTTTGGGAAATTATGGTCATCTCCCTGTTTTATGGTGCTTTTTTAAAATCTTTGACACCAAAATAAAGCCCATTCTGTTATTTGGGAGTGAAATCTGGTGAACATCGAATCCGCAATAATTGACAAAATCCTATGAATTCAAATTATAAATCAGCTCCGCACCCCTGCAATTTGCGGAGAATTCGGGAGGTATCCATTATTGGCAAGTATGGTTACTATGTGTATTAAATACTGGTTTTCTATATTTTATCTCTTGATAGAATAGCTATTTATCTCAAAGGTTATGATTTTCAATGTAGAAATGCAGAAGAGGCAAGGATGTGTTTGGCTTTTGTGGATCAAAAATATTCCTTTTGCGCTATGGGTTTGGTGAAGTATGGGTGGCACAAGGTGTTGGCAAACGGCAACCTTTTTTGTACTAAAGACACCCCCAAAAAGTAACGCAGCCTGTATAAATACCCCTATAGGTTACAAACCATTGGTCTTTGTACGAAATCATCTAAATCGTTCGTTTTCTTCTTTCTTCTTTCTTCCTTCCCTAAATTTTTGATACCCTTCTTGACCTTCTGGTCGCTCAATATTGCGAACACAATACCCATTATAGAAATTTCTCCCCTTTTTTAAAATTGCAGTAAAAGGTATAGAGCCATATTAGCTCATATTGATTGCCATTCAGTGAAACCGCATTCTTTCTTCCCGTTGAAGTGTGGTCCACAATAATGCATGTTGTGGTATTGTAATAAATGTCTAGGTTCACTTTGAAAATGTGACACATTTCGTAAATGACATTGTGTTGGCTATATTGATCACAATGGAGCAAGAAAAATACCAGACTATTGAATAATGATTTTATGTTTTCTTCGCGGCTGACCAATGGTTTGTAACTTTATCGGGTATTTTTAGACCTGCTGCGTACTTTTTTTGGGGTTTTTAATGTTTTTAACGTTCTGTTTTTTTAAAACGAGAGTCAATGATGTCCAATCTTTCAAGATTGGCATAAAAAAACGCAATTAACACCTAATTTACTTCACTACTTTCACTGAATTTTTAATAGTCAATTAAAGATGATTTTAAATGTCGAAGATTACGTTATCTTGTTTGCACGAACAAATCCATCACATATAATCCTCATGAAATCAAACCTAAGCACGATTGGGAATTCCTAATCTCGAATCCCTATAAAAAATTAACGGGTTGGTAAATATGTAAAACAGGTGCGGTTGAAATCTTATCATTTTTACAAGCCCTGCTCTGATTGTGTTCGAAATCGTTATTAAACCGATTGTGTGCCAAATACGTACACTTGAAAATCACTATTTCACAGTGCAAAAAAAAATCAGCTGTATTGTTTTTGCTCTAACAATTTAATTTATTGTGCGTTACAAATAAGGCAAACTACTGCTTCCTGTCATTAGCGTAATGTATTGTATCTGTATTGTAAGGGAGGCCGTGGCCTAAATATATCTGTGCTAATAAAATCTCTTTTTTAAGGAGAACTGAACTGAACTTACCTATGGAAATATAAGAACTCACTAAATTTGAAATATAATAGAATCTTATTTTGTTCCAAGTGCTTTAATTTAAGGTGTGCGAAAATTAGTCAATGACAGAGAGCAACGCAATAGACGATGTTCAAACACATTTCAGCAGTCAGAAATCCGCTAGTCTTATAGTTCGTAATTGATTGTCAGTAATAAGCCGAATGCCGATAACATGTCAGACTGTAATTGTAAACATTTGTTATGGACACCTGTTATTTGTCTATTGACTTGAATCGCGCTATGCAAGATGTTAGGCAACGCCGCTGTCTTTTATTCGTATAATTTGACATTTTCAGTCCTGTAACTTGTAACATGTGCGAATGGTATTTAGCTAACATTTTCAATTTCTGAACACCTGTCTTCTGTCTATTGACTTGAAAAGCGTGTTAGGCAAATGGATATGCAACGAAAAAAGCCTTTTATTCGTTTGTATAAACCAAAAATGTCTTACAATGTATTATAGTAAACATATCTTGTCTATAGACTTTGAAACGTGTTATGTTATGGGGTGAGGTAAACAACATGATGACCTCTGCAAATAATACTTATTTTTCTCCTGCAAGTGGCTATTGAATAAGTCCGCCAGTTAAATTGCCAGGTGGGCATAGATATTTGGTTTAGGTACTTAATCGGATTTGGATGTGTTCGAAAGCTTTTGATTAATTGAAATGCCGCCATTTTTCCCATGGTTCCGAAACTTGGTAATATAAACAACAGTTGATTTCGAAAAGACGAGTGGAACCTTTCATTCTCCCATACATTCCTGATGGGGAGTTTCGGTAAACTGATATCCCTCTGAGAACACTTTTTTTTTGACACACTTATGAATTCCGTTCGGAAAACCCTCACGGAATAATAAAATCACAGGTTTATTCCCTTATAAAACGTTTTCCGAATTCTTGGCCTAAGTATGTCAGAAAAAAAGTGTGCCAGATGGGTCGGTTACGGAAACTCCAACGGAACCTCCTGTCCTTAACAAACACTAACCTGGTAAATAACCAAACCCAAACGCTAATCTGTACTGAAATGTTTTCGACGTCTAGGAAAATGTAAGTATGTATGTGTGTAGTATGTTATGTATGTTTGTATGTGGGTATGTAATGGTAGTGTAATGTAAGGGGGGGGGGGGGTGTCCTTTCTGTCTGTCCTGTCTTTCTGTCTGTCTGTCTGTCTGTACTGTCTGTCTTCTTTCCTCTGTCTGTCCTGTCTGTCTTGTCTGTCTGTCGGTCTGTCTTTCTTTTTACCTTTCTTTCTTTCCTTTTCTTCTGTTGTCTATCTTTCTGCTGTACTACGGCTGACGAATTAGCAACGCAGTTGTAATTAATCTTACACCAAAAAAGTACATTTCTTATAAAGAAATGATGCTAACATTTTCGGTTTATTTCAGTAATTTGAAAACAATATCGAATCTTTGCCATTCCACCCACCTTTGTTGTAATCCAAAGGTAACTCTACACATTACTGTAAATTCAAGCATCCAAGTTCTTCTCTGATTATATAATAAATTTACATTTTGAACGAATGGACGCAACGAGCCACGTGTGAATTTTCATAAACCCATCTCGTCGTACGTAAGACATAATTTTATTGATAATGTTAGATGGTCGCCATCCATATTACACATAACACATAAATATTAATTCATTATAACATATCCAGTTGCACCGCGGGAATCTTTCAGCGCTAGTATTTATTCAAATGTGCATATACTGTTGACAATCGCCCACCCCAGGTACCAAATAGCATATGATTATCTTTACCACTTTAAAATTTCCTTGGTCAATATCACGCGATGGATATCACAGCATAATCGCAAGACGATTCATGAACCAAACTACATTGACATAATTTGTAGTCATATTAATTGTACAAATGAATTTGGATAATTTTATTTAAGTCGCTTAAGTTAGAATGATATCGATGACGATATCTGTGGTATTACCTACAGCTACTTCCTAATTACTGTTAACATTCGCTAAAGATCATTGTTAAAGCCACATGATTCAATTATGAGTATTTTTCAAATTTGAATTTTTCTTTTTTTAAATTTATCCAAATTTATACCAGAAACATATCAATGAATTGTCATTACAATTTATAGCGCTGATGAGTTGCTCCCATACAATTTTCATGTTGAAATCGAATTTGTTGAGGCTTGTGTTTCAATAGGGTCTAGACTGTCAGACAAAAGGGTTTCAATTTTTCAGATCTGTGCTTCTCCTGCAGGCCGGGAAACGTAGGTACATGGGATAAATTGGAAATCAAGTTAATTAAGTTAAATTAATAACGATTGAGCCATTGAATAGTAGGTATATTCACGGCAGAAACAATATTTGTTTGGGATCGTTATATAAACAAATATTGACTCCTATTGTTTGTGGATAGTACAAATTATCACTCTGTCAAATTTTGGAATGTTCCAAATAGAAACTTCCAAATTTGACATTTTGATATATATTTAGCTTGATATTCCACGCACTAGGCTTCAATATTTGTATCATATACAATGAAATTGTTACGGTCATCCTGGGATAAATGCTCAATGTTGTTAATTGAATTGTCAAGCTATTTTCTATTCACCTGAAGTGCAGATGCTTTTAACTGATTTTGATGCTAGGACCATTGCCTTTTCGAATGAAGGGCAGTCAATATTTTTTATATCTCTTCTTCTTCTTCTTCTTGCGTATGAGGCATGTCAGCTAATATGTTGTAATCGTTGGAGCCAACTCACTGTTTGATTGGTTGGGGTTTAGATCGGTGTCCACCGGTGACGAAAGGTATGGGGTGTCCTCATTGAGAATGTGATCCGCAAGTCTGGGATGGATAACCACATGGGTCAGGCTGGCGATGGCGCAGCCCCATCGGTCATATTGCTATTGAAAACGACCGACTCCTGTGGCTAATCCGGTTTAAGGTGACCCTTCCTTGCGTGGGAGATTGCTGCCATGTGGTAGGTCTTTCTTAGGTGTAATATAGAGTTGATCTGGTCTTGGTATCTAGCCAGGCAGATATTCCATTTCGTAAATGTTGAACAGGGAATGGGAGAGTTTAGGCAGCGTGGCCGGCAGAAAGGTCGGCGAGAGCGCAGTCTCTGTCTGTCTACCGAGTTGGTGTGATATTATTATATCAGCTGGTATCTTGCTTGGCTTGTCTTTCTATTCACCTTGCCAAATTAACTGTATGTCATTATATGAATGAGTTTATCCCTCGGATTACCTCCTCTTTTTAAATGTCCTTAAAAGCTGTCTTCCCTGTTATAATTGCCTATTAAATGAGGACACATTTTACCTATGACATATAATAAAGGAAGAACACCGAGACATAAGGGAGTTCTCGCACACGTTCATTTACCATTGAATCCATTTACCATGCTTCACTATATTCACCATATCAACTGAAGGGCGGTTTTAAAGAATACAGTGTATAACGGAACCTTTGAATTAAATATTCATCTCCAATTTTTCCTCGTCATCTGATGCAAGCTTTTTGGCTTCGGGTGTTTGCAATGTAAAACCGTATTTAGCTTGCTATTATAAGGCCAGGTCAGTTGTAGGTCTGTCCTCCTTCCTTAGGGCATGTGATTTTGTCGAGAATTCTGTCCGTATATTTGCCGTTTACTTCAAATCACTCTTTAATTTACTTGATTACAGATAATCGGACAAACGAAGTTCTAAGTACATTAACCTTTCTAGTCATTTGATCGAAATAAGTCAAATACTTAAAATATATAGGAAAAATACTAGGTAAAGATTAAACCATTATGGTCCTGCGGTAGATATGACCAAGAGAAGATATCAGAAACTTCCCACAATGCATTGCTTCCAATGGAGGTTTATGTATAGGTACTGATGTGAATCGTTAGATGTGAAACATGGCTAAATCAACAGTATTGATCACAAACTTGCATTTTAAGAATGTTTCATCTCTAACGATTCACATGACTACCTGTACAAAAATCTCCATTGGAAGCAATGCATTGTGGGAAGCTATTGATATCTTCTCTTGATATGACCTTGAAAAACAGTCTGCACAAAATGCTTTATGGTTTCTGGGCCATATTGACCTGCTGATTTCAGATCTTGATGATGCAATTTAGTTATCCTTGAGCATTTTGAGATAGGGAAGGGGTAAATTAATAAATTTTGATTTAAAAAAATATAGTTTTCTACTATCTATAACCTTTTGTGTTTGCACGGAAGGCCAAAAACTGTTCAAGGTCACCATGGGGTAAACATTTATATTGATCCCATTGTTTTCAAATTGGTTTCAAATTGTCCGTATGGGAAACATGAAATATGCATTTACTTTATGTTAATCAGCTCAAAGATATCTAAACAGAGGCCAGAGGGTTGATCCCCCATGGGCATTAATTTAAAAAACCTTTGCCGGGACTTCGGGCTACTTCTAGCCCCGATTCGCTTCAGCAGGTTTCATTGTTTTAGCGCAGTGACGCTGAACAATGGCTAAAGATAGCGAGACATAGGCAATTCTGGCCGGAACCTGCCCGTGATTTCTGGACATAATGTCTCGCCTCTAGGCTGTTTTTAAATGAAATCGTAACCCGATATCGGCTGGTCTGCCCACAGTAAGTGTTTTGGTAGCATGCTAAAGCCTGCCACTCTTTATCGTTACAGTCTTTGGTGTGCGAGGCCCAGGGAATGTCTAGCATGGGTACGGGTAAGGGGTACTATCTAGCATGAAGGATCTGAGCCCATTTTGAGAGAAATCTGTGCATTTTAATTTTTTACCCGATGACCCTTGAACCATTTTAAGCCTAATTACCCTATCAACCTGAGCCATTTTTTTGGTAACAAAACTCCCGAAGAGGGTGGTGAGTTTCGTTACTGAACAATCACTCCCGATTTCTGTAAATTAGCTTAGATTTTCTCTCTTTCCATTGGTATCAAAATAAGTACCAACATCCCCATGTTGAGAAAGTACGAAAATCCTGAATATAGGGTGAAATTGATATTTTAGCACTACAAACATTTATATTCACACATGAAACAGTCAATTCCCATCAAGTAGAGACAAAACACGCATGAAAATCGGATATTCGCCTTAACAATTTGGAGAAAAAATGTATTTTCCTATGTGTTGTCTATGGAAATTGAACAAGTTTTGCTTAACATTCGAACCTTATATCATTGTAACGCCATTGCTATGCATTTGATACGTCATTTGGTATCAATGGAAAGAGGAGGACCATAGCATCCAAGTGCCTGTTATGTTTCTGTGTTGTGCAAGGCAGTGTTGGTACTTCTCTCCCTAAAATGGGGGGCCACCCCCCATCCATCACTTTGGGGGATACCCTGTATCTTACCCATTCCAGTGGATGTTGTTTTTTGAATGAAAAGGAGCCGAAAATGTCAATTGATAAATTACATAATTTTGCTCACATAAGAAGGGTGTGTAGCAAGCTAAAACAAAAAAAACCTGAAGGGGGGGTGGTACCCACCCCCTCCTTCGTAGACGAGGGTGAAAAGTAATTGTCAAGATATACCAAACTACATGAATACATCTATTAATCCTTAGAACCAGAGAATATGTCTCTACCCCTTTTAATCTGGTACTAAACATTTACATATTTCACCCTTGTTATTCTCCCTCGATCACTGCAAAAAGGGAGCTAGCGTTATCTTTCTGTTAGGTCTCTCTTGTTAGGTCCCCCTAAAACAAGGCAGGGAACCGCTCCGTATTTTTTTTTCAAAAGTGGCATTTCAATGCATTTAAGGGGCGTTAGGATATAACAAAATGCTCAATATGTAAAAGTTCTGTTGCATCATCAACATTTGGAATCAGCAATTCAAGGTTGCTAGAAAAACATCCAAAATTTCGGGCGACTATTTTGAACCGTTCATTCAGGAATTCTTGCGTCTACATCTAGGTTATAAATAGAAAATATTTACTAAGTGTCTGTTTGGCCTGTGGAATGTCCGCTAGTAACTATTTATATGTACAAAAGAAGGCCAGACTAAGGAAATAGGAACGAGCTGAGACAGAACTCAATATACCTCATCTAATAGCCTAACTTTACGTGCAAATTACTTCTTCAGGTTTTAACCGAAAGCCAGGCAGGCCTGTTACTTTCTCACGTTCATCGAATGCCGTTCTTTGTTACAAATAATGGTGCAATGGATAGATATGGTGTTAGGAACCAAATTTCTCAGGATTAATTGCTTCCACGATATGTTTCTCATTTTCTTTCTTCTTCTCTTCTTCTTTTCTTCTTCTTCTTCTTCTTCTTCGTATTCTTATTGTATTGTAATGTTGTAGGCTCGTTTACTATCAGTTACCGAACTCAGCTACAATTCCATTCTTAGGAATAACTTTTTAAACACTAATTATCAACATCTTTAGAATGGGGTGGGTCAGATTTCTCCTGGCACTGCAGGCCAACCGAGCGGCATTATTAGGGTTGGATGCTTGCGCATGCTCGAACGACCGACAAAACAGTTTTGGTGAGACACAGCTGAGACTAGCAACTCCTCCCCTGGCAATTAGCACATTTTTTAAAGCGCCCCCAATTTCAAAATATTTGAGATTTTTACACGGTTTTGCATTGTAACTGGCTAGTAAACCATACTGTGAAGGATTTTAGCTCTCGAAAATGTCTGTCTCTCACAAACGAAGGATTTTGTAATAGAATAATTATTATCGGGATCCTCGATCATCAACGGCTGCTGGAAAACGGCATTCCAATGTGAAATAGCGGGAATCGCGCCATGTACGTGGGTCTCCGCTCATCCATTAGTTGTTTTATTGGTTCAGCAAATCAAGTTAGAGTTTATGTTTCTCGAGTTGGCACTATTTTCATCATGGACGAACATAAACGTAGCATTTCCAGCTCTGGCCGTTTAAGAGTCCATAGGGTATCCAAATTAAATTAAATCGCTTAATTTATGATAAATACCGATTTTTTTTATCGATTCCTCGTTCGGCAGGTATAGTTTCCTAGACAATCACCACGTAACTGTGCCAATATCAAGATGAGAATGAGAAAAATTGAAACTTCTATCGGGATTTTTTACACACATCTCTATGTGCTCTCCTGACGAGCACCAAACATTTTCCCACGGTGCTATTCACTAGGCTGGCTAATTTAATATGCCGAGCATACTGTTCCGTTTTCCTGGTAGTCTGGTATTATGGTATCTCTGATGTGCTTAGCGCCTTTCAATTTGAACAGCTGTCGCCCTGAATAGCATAACCCTCACAAGAGACCACCAGGGAATGTACCAATTTATTTGTTTATTTAATCTTTTCTTAGACAGGGTACCCCTTCAAAGCTAAAGCACAGATTTCAAACCTGCAAAAAATAATACAATTCAGTGGTAAAAAAAATCTTAACAGACAAGCCTTGATCAATGCTACCTTAGGTAGCTTTATAAGTTAGCATAACTTGTCTAAAAGAATCTCATTCTACTTTTGTACCTCAAGATCTTGGTGGATTTTGAGGATAGCCAGGTTGAAATCCGATGAGGTTTTGTTCATTTTTAGATGAAAGACTAAATCAACAAAAACCGTTTTTTGCTGGTCAGGTCATCAGTTATACTGATTGAATGGCCGTTTTATTTTTTTTAAAACACTTTTTTTGTCTGTATTTACCCAACCAAAGAGTCGTAATAATGGACGCAATGTTTTTTTTCTGGCAGCATGAGTGCATAGGTACAATTAAAATGGCTTATCACCCTTGTCCTTAAGGATGTGCTTGCATAATTATGTCACCCTATTTTTTGCACTTGAATTCTAGCTAAAGGTGTACGTAACCATGCTGTTCCTGTTTTTGCAAGCAATCCAATAACAAATTTGTATCTATATATATAATATCGATATATATCTATATATATATATATATATATAATATATAATATATATATATATCATATATATATGATATATCTATTATATATATATATATACTCATCTGCAGACAGTAACCGTTTCGAACTTTGGTGTTCTCATCAGTGCAGCACAGAGCTAAATGGAATCCACAAATGAAGTGAATTAATGACCCGTTAAGCCAATGACCACAGGGGGTGAAAACGCAGTCAAAAACCAGGTCGTCCGTGCGGGCGACTGACAGTTTGAATATTGCACGGAATAAGAGCCAGTTTGGGATGCTTGTATACACACATAATGTTAAATCGATACAAACAATCCGCCCAAAATATCAGTTGTTGGATGCTGGGTGCTATTGGGTTGTAAAATTTTGTCCTACCCATGGTCACAAAACAACGAAAGAAATGACACATCAGTCGTCTTGATTTAAATAACCGCCTCAATGAATACATCTTTTCACCTAAAAGCGCGCCTAAGCACCTAAGCGAGGAGGATATGAGGCCACAATGATCCAAGGTACAAGATTTTACACAGTGGCCACCTCTACAACAATACATTTTAATTTGTAATCCCTAAAGATTAGTGTATATGCAATAAGCGGCACCCACAGTATGGGAAAGAAGCGGAGGCCGCATTGCTTTCGATTGTTGTTACTCTAGGTTTTCTTTGTGGTCGGCAAAACATGCAGACGGGTAAATTTCTAAAGATTACGGAACGTTTGCCTTCATCTATATCGAACTCTTTGTATCACCCTGTGTCCTGAAGGAATGTGCTTGCCATATTTCTGTCACTTTTGCACGTGATTCTAGTAAAAGGTGGACTAAACAATGCTGTTCCGGTTGGACAAGCAATCCAATTAACAAATTAACATAGAACTGCTCAGTTTGTTTGATGAATGCGCAAAGTGTTGTATGCGTAGAGCGGGGGTGAGCTCGCACGGCGCGGCGCATAAGCGCGAGCGCGGCAAAAGACGCTGAGCCAGGACTTTGACGGGACGGTGGTACCTCCATTATTTCCGCTAAAATGAACCGTAAGCGATGAAATACAATTACATAAAAGCTAGATCATTTCGTTGCGTTTTGTGCGGGGGACCAAGGAATCATCGTAGGGGGTTACTACCCCCACCCCCCCCGTTCGGACGAGGGTTTAAGTTAAAATAAAAATATAACAGTTTTTGGGAAAGGGGGGGGTGGGGGGATTCGGCAAAATGAAATTTTCATAAAGTTTCTGGATATGTTATAAACATGTTTTGTAATGACGTTTTGTGTTTGCGGGTAGCTATAGTGTATCCAAATGAAAATGACAGTTCAGCTGATTCTCCCGTAATCCCTTAAGCATAATTAGTTCATCACAAGCAATACTACTACCCTTAAAAGGTACCTAAGTACCTTGCCTTGTTTGTCTGTGCTGCGCGTTGGTGCAACCAAACGTACACAATAGTATCAAGTAGTATATGCGCTTTCATCAGTACAAATAATAAGAGTTTAAATTCCTCTGGTGATTGCCGTTGAGATAAAAGTCTAGGTAATAAACATATCGGAAGTTCATCTTTAAGTCAAAATCTGGTTATTTCAGGTGAGTAAAGACAGGTCATTGATACGGTCAGAGTGTTCTAAATTGATTGGCCAGCCCAAGAAGTCGAAGTGCGCTACAATTACACAAAGTCGGGCCAGTAAAGGGCTTGTTTCAACCGGACCTGATGGGACTTAATTCAATGTGTCAATTATTGACGGGCACCTAAGCGTACAAGGTGCTTGTCGCAAAGTGCACTTAATGTTATTGTACTGTTTCCTGTCAGAAACAGAAAATCTTTCTTTTGTCAGTGAATACCTATTTATTACAACTTAAGGGGAAGTTTTTGAAACATGCAAACTCACACAATCTTCCGTCCATTAGCTGCTGACTCTCTTTTGCCATTTTCAAGAAGTGGACGGGGGACCCGATGTGGTCTCCGACCTTTGTTAGCATATTTGTTTTCGCTTTCCTTTACCAAGTATATCAAAAAACAAGAAATTACAGTTAGAAACAAATGCGCTGTCCGCTGCTTGTCAAGTCGCAGGACTTATCATAGTTTAAAAGCTTTCATATAAAGCGCTTATTTTTAAATCTGCATTCTAGAATTTTGTTGAACCAGCTAATAATGGGGTCCTGAGGAAATTAGCGTAATAACAGGAGATTGATGAGAATATACCACACACACAAGTCGCGTTAAAATTAATTATCAAAAGCATAAACAGGAAATATGTATTAAGGGGAAATGTTTGCATCGCTTTATTCAGTTCGACAAATCTACGACCAACTTCAAAACGAGTCTTGCACAACAAACACACAACACACACCACACCAGCGCTCTCTCTCTCTTCCTTTTGCCGTTCTTCTTTCTCCTTCTCTCTCTCTCTTCTCTTTCACTCTCCTCTCTTCTTCTCTAACACATTATGTTTATGGTATAGTTGAGGTTACAGTATGATTAGTAAATGACAATTAACCCCACCCCTGAAAATTTGTCTGTCAAGTTAAAACGAGTCATCGGATATTATACATTATGAGATATAATTTACGAGGATTTTGACACCTCATTGTGGCGATCAGAATGATTGTCAGTTATGCCCACTGACCGAACCCACCGGGATTTAAAAGTTGCAGTAAACCTATAGCGGCAGGAGAATTAGTGTCATTCAGAGAAGAAGCGGTTTGCAGGGACTTCTATGGAAAACAGAAGCTGTCAATAGGTTTTTACTGTATTTTTAAAAACTTTGGGGTGTTTAAATGTACACCAATTAGTGTATTATTAATGACTAAAAAAAAAGGGAAATTTCTAGGTTCCGACCTATATTTACACTGCTACAGTCCTTATAAGGTTCAAGGCATCATGTGGAAAACTTCAAATGCTCAAATTGGTGAAACTGGTTTCAAGTTATTGATTTGGTCATACTAAAGTAGAACACGCATTTTAATTCTTTGGGGGACAGCTATGTATACAATTTTGAAGGTTTCAATTTTGGTGACCTATAGACCCATTGTTGACCTTTCTTACATTGTGCCATTTTAATTACAACAACCCGGAATGCCAAACTTTGTAAAAAAGGGCATCCAAAAAATCACAACAGTTCGAAACAAAAATCGGAGCATAATTCAATGGCCGATTAAATTCTTCCTTGGAAAGATGTCCTATACGGTGGTCTAGATAGTTACATCATAAATCACTTTTGAAATATGATGAGTATTGCGATTAGCACTGCATTGAATGACAGGTGTTACCGTTACAGTTTGTGGCTTGTCAACAATTTCAAGACAGATTGCATATTCCCGCACGATCTGTCGCTTGTCTTATTAATGTTAGCATTCACGTCACTTCAATACACCAGTAAAGACAACTAGAGTTGTACACTTGTGGTCGGCAAATCTACCGCGGCTTGTTTTAAAATTGAGTCAACTTTATATTGTTTCTGTAAAAAATCAAATCAAACTGTCATGTCATCATTTTGTGGATACAATAAACTGTCTAATGTTAATGGTGCACTACAAGTGAGAATCCCCAACATCTTTCCATGGTCACCTTATCGAGCTTAAGTTATGTTTTAAGTAACAACCCTTTGATATACACACTTACATTTACTAATGATTTGGGATAATTATTTTGTATGTACAGCAAAATCGGATTATTAAAGACTATAAAAGGATTACAAATAAAATGCTGTGATAAGGCTGTTACGCTAAACCAAACGAAGGGGATATATTTTACTATTGCGTTAAATACAAATCGACAGCCACAAGGGCTATGACCGTTGAGGGTCTATGGACCGTTGCCCGCTCTGTTTTAAACTTGTTAAAGCACCGCAAATTTTTTGTATTGTTAGTGGGGCCCTGCATGGTACCATATTCAACAGTTGTAGCTTTTCAAAACTGGAAGTTACATAATTGTGCGTCAGAGGAAGACGACATGTGTATCCCCCGAAAGCAGATGCAAACTATGGATTTCCGTTGTGTCTAAACAGGGAAATGTACTTGCGCGTTTCTTTCATTAGCAAACAACTCGTTGAGTGTGTAATGTGGGCCATTATTTAAATATGTTTCATCAAATTTATTGTATGCTATGTTCCTTGCTTGGAAGCCACAGCGAAGGACAGAGTCAATGTAGGTTAATACTCCACGGGGTTCTTTTTGGCACACTTGTGGGCTAGCAAGAAGATGGTCAGGGATATATTGGTAATACAACACAGCTTCTTTTTAATACACTAAAAAACACCTCCAGGATTCCAATATCCGCATTGCAGTTCTGTTTCGCGAAACTTGTTAATAAATGTTCAATTTTTTTATGTAATGTATAATATAATTGGTTCAAATTGGATACTTGTGGGGTTTATTGCAGATCGGCATATAGCTAGGGAATATTTTTGGTAGTATGTTTTGTGTGTTGTAGAGGGCTGTATGTGGTTGTGGTGATTGGACTCATACCTCGGCATGCATTTGCGATAGCCAGCAGGAAAACAACTGGCCCAGGAACTCATATGGGATGTACACAAGCTTGACCGCACTGACTTCATGTGACCTTTGTTTCAAAATCGCAATGGCAGATGGTTGCAGGTTGTGTTTGTTGCCATTTCAGTTAACTTTCTTCATGGCGATATCTAAAAATTCTAAACACAAGTTTTGTGTTTGTGATGCTCCAACGTTAACCCTCTAAACAATTCAAGTGTGTCCCAGAATTGTAAACACGTCTTTAGGATGATGATTTTGACATGGATTATTTAGAGATAAAAAATGATGTCTAGGATTCAAGTTTTATCCTTGTGATGATTCACAAAATTTTGTTTAGAGAGGATGGAGTAAAACCACTTTTAATTACACCTAAACTTTTATGTGATGTATAGCCAATTTCGATTAGTCTCAAAGAAAGATGGAAACTTGGAAATAATTGTCACATTACTTTGTTGTTAGTTTAAATAATATGTAGGTTTGTCATGAATGAATTCAAATGTTAGGGTTTTGTTACTAGGTTCCCGGCTTTAACTTAGTGGCACTTTTGAGTATTGAGGACTTTTCTTATTACGTTGCGTTATTGTTTGACAGGATTGCTTCAAAAAACTGTACAACAACATAAAAATTCTTACTGGAACTCGGCACGAGTATCAAGGTAAAAAATTACAGTTGCACTTTTCGACGCATTTCGACCACTAATTTTAGCCTTCTGTACTTCTGTATTATTTGGATGTGTTTATTATGCCATAAAAGGAAAAAAATGGAAACACTTTATGAAGCCATCCAAGGTAACTGCATTTTGCGCCTTCAGGTTCTTTGGTTGCCCATGTAAATAAAAATATCCTGTGAGGTGTTAGTTAGAAAGTCAGGTCATGCACACCAGAAACGTGTAAATTATGGTTGTAAATTTAAGAATTAAAGTCTGCGCACACTAGGTTCGTGGTGTACACCATGATCTCGCCATTTAGTGGGTACAAAATGGAATAGGGCCAAGAATTATCTGGAAGCTTTTACGAGTAAGTATTCCATTGTTCAAACTATTATGATGGACCGGTTGAAACTTAAAAGTAGCAAATTGTTTTTTCGGTACCGTCGTATTTAGGAGTTCCAAATACTGGAGGAATAAATATCGAAATGATAAACGGTCTGTAAAAAGTGGGAATAGAAATCAGTACTTAAAGGTGCATTCCGTGCACCTAGCACTTTTTTCTGTTCATGTTCTAAGATATCCTCAAATAAACGTACATCTGCATGTGATTTTGATGGTGGGTTTTCTTGTTATAAGCAAAATGGTTTGCATCACGTTTTCAAAAGGACATTTTATGTCTTGTTGTATAGAATACCTGGATATGTACGCAAGGTCTAGGGCCAACATGTCGCACGGTGCACGATGCCCACCGGCTAAGGATAATATTTTAAATCTCAGGAAACAAAGGGACAGGCTATGGACCGCGAAAATGGCTCAGTCCAAACTGACTTATTTGATTATATCTTAAGATCAATGTAATGATAATAGTTTGAGGGGTTGTCATTGTTTATTACTGCTTATAAGTTGTGGCCAAAATTGATTATTTAAGTATTGTAGGTTCAAGAAATATCAGAGAGCATCACTTCCAACTTGTTGTTGAAATTGTCAGTGTCGGTATTTTCCAATGAAGGGCGCCATAAAGGTTGTGTTAAAAATCTCACCAAGGCGTTCTTTAGTCTCGCATGTAAAAGCCATGTCCATTGTACTCTATGATTCAGCCAAAATAAGTCCTGGATAGGGCAAAACTATTATGAATATGAATCGGATTGGTAAAAACATCAATTTGAAACATTTTAAAACAACTACCTTTTGAATCCTTATGTGATCAAAGGAAACAACACCTGTTCAATATAGAGCTTATTCAGTTATGTTCAAATCAAAAAACTGCCAGGTTATATTTTGTGCTTCTCTCGATTTAAACTAATATTGTCAATTTCTCCGATTCGCTAGAATAGTTTTTTTTTAAAAAAAGGTGTCCAAAAAAACGTTTCATATAAACCTATTTGTAATACTTCACACGGTCTAAGCCAGCGAAATTCTTACAGGAATGATTCATGCAAAAACAATTGCACAATATGAGGCGGTACTAAAGCTATTTGAATTACCGTAGGTATCCACGTGCACAAGAAAGGTTACTTTTTCTCTGGTGGGCAACGGCTAGCGATAGTTCAGATGTCAGCGTAACATAACTGATCACTTAGAACGTGTGAATGTGAGGCGAAACACACCTATCAGCTTGGCCTTGGTGATGCAGATAATACGGACGTGACAGAATTTAATTTGCACTTTCAATATTCGCTTTATAAACATTTAAACACTTTCAGAGCCAAGGAAGGCTAGAAAGCAATTTACCTTAAGGTGCTTAAAAAAACATATTTCAACCCAGACTCTTATTTGCTAAAAAAAAATGGTAAACAAAATTTCA